>WBZZ01001960.1:142500-185000 GCA_019918135.1 Paulinella micropora
TACTTACTTCTACTACCCTACTTCCACTACTTCTACTTCTACTACTTCTACTACTTCTACTACTACTTCTACTACTTCTACTACTACTACTACTACTACTACTACTACTACTACTACTACTACTACTACTACTACTACTACTACTACTACTACTACTACTAGTACTACTACTACTACTACTAGTACTACTACTACTACTACTAGTACTACTACTACTAGTACTAGTACTACTACTACTACTACTAGTACTAGTACTAGTACTACTACTACTACTACTACTACTAGTACTACTAGTACTTTCAGTACTAGTAGTACTACTAGTAGTAGTACTACTACTAGTAGTACTACTACTAGTAGTACTACCACTAGTAGTACCACTACTACTACTAGCAGTACTACTACTAGTAGTACCACGACTACTACTAGTAGTACTACTACTAGTAGTACTACTACTAGTAGTACTTCTACTAGTAGTACTACTACTAGTAGTACCACTACTACTACTACTAGCAGTAGTAGTAGCACTACTACAACTACTACTACTACAACTACTACTACTACAACTACTACTAGTACCACTACTACTAGTACTACTACTACTAGTACTACTACTACTAGTACTACTACTACTGGTACTACTACTACTAGTACTACTACTACTAGTACTACTACTACCGGTACTACTACTACTAGTACTACTACTACTAGTACTACTACTACTAGTACTACTACCACTAGTACTACTACTACTACTACTACTACTACTACTACTACTACTACTACTACTACTACTACTACTACTACTACTACTACTACTACTAGTACTACTAGTACTACCAGTACTACTAGTACTACCAGTACTACCAGTACTACTATTACTACCAGTACTAACTAGTACTAACTAGTACTAACTAGTACTAACTAGTACTAACTAGTTCTAACTAGTTCTAACTAGTACTAACTAGCACTACTAGTACCACTAGTACCACTAGTACTACTAGTACCACTAGTACTACTAGTACTACTAGTACTACGAGTACTACTAGTACTACTGCTACTACTACTACTGCTACCACTGCTACCATGCTACCACTGCTACCACTGCTACCACTGCTACTACTGCTACTACTGCTACTACTGCTACTACACTGCTACTACTGCTACTACTGCTACCACTGCTACTACTGCTACTACTGCTACTACTGCTACTACTGCTACCACTGCTACCACTGCTACTACTGCTACTACTGCTACTACTACTACTACTTCTACCTACTACTACTACTACTACTACTACTACTACTACTACTACTACTACTACTACTACTACTACTACTACTACTACTCTACTACTACTACTACTACTACTAGTAATAATAATAATAATAATAATAATAATAATAGTAATAGACTTATCAGTCAATTGGCCTTTGATCCTGTCGGACATGTGCCTCCATTGGTAGCACGGGACCGTTCGGTGACGCGGCTCCGCTCCAAAGACTCGACTGGCAGTGCAATGTGCAAATGAGCGTGCTGTGCATGTGCAAGTGGGTGCAAGGAGTGAGAGGAGTTATCTGCCGAGAAGAAGTCCGCGACGCTGCGCTGACCTCCACCTACAACAGATCTAGCCAGACATTCTACCTGACTAGGCCTTCCCCTCCTTCTACCCACCTCCTGAACGACCGTGAGGTCGATCACCTCCTCCTCCTCCGCCCCCTCTGCCTCCCTGGTCTGCGCCTCCAACTCCTCCCACTCCTTCCAGATGGTGGCAACAAACCTTCCTAACTCCTCCTCCACCTCTTCTGGGACAGGGATAAACAAAACGCCGAGCATCGCCGCCATCTTTTCATCCTCCCCCTTCAGCCATTCCTCTTTGAAGAGCCTCATCTCCTCCTCTGCCTCCCGCAGTTCCCTGTGATAAAGCCCTCCTCGATTCAGCATGAGGGGCTGCCGGGCTTGCGCCTCATCGATAAACTCAAACAGTGCCTCACGAGAGCTCGCAAACGTTGGGCAATGCAGCAGGAAGTGACGTAACGACTCGTTAACCTCAGTGCCACACAAGGCGAAACAGCTTGAGCAGTCCGGCGAGCATGAGCCAAATTTGGATCGGTAGAGGCGAAGGCGATTGTTGCAGCTCAACAATCGCCTTCTGATAAGGTTGTGACTTCCCCCCTCCAGCGCCCGCCAACGTGGGAAAGCAGAGCGGGAAGACATCTGGCTAAGCAGCACCCTAAGCCCATCAGAGGGCTTAGCCTGCCGCTCCCAGCCAGCTACTTCCTGCCGGACAGACCATTGCTTTACCACCTCGTTCCAGTTCGCCAGAGCGGCCCGCCAGTCCTTATCATCTACCGTGCCATCTTCGTTCACGACCCGCTTGAGCGCATCCAAGCCCTCCCGCAGCCTGTGATCTGCTAAGATCAAATTTTCCGTATCTTCCTTCCATTTGCACCGACCCGTGTTGTAAAGCCTGCGTGTTAGCGCTGTGTTGCCCAGTAACTCGATGCGCCCTAGGAACCGAAGCCGGGCCGCCTTGGCAAGGATGCTAAAACTCGGCGTGCGGCCTAAACCCCTGGTGATGCAGCCGCTTGTGCGCGTACCAACACCCAAGATGACCCGCAGGGGCGCTACCAACGCGCCCTCCAGCTTACTCAGCTTGTTGGCGCCCGGCAGATCCCAAAAAGCCGATGCGTAAAGCAACTTTGCGCCAACCATTTGCTGCCAATTCATCAGCCGAAGACGCGCTGGAACTTCATGGGCAATCCAGAGGGGATAGCAGGCAGCCGTTCCCGCTACAGTGATTTCCGCCGCCCGCTTCGCTTGCGGTTTATCGGAGAGGGTGTCCGTGAGCAGAACTCCCAGGTATTTGTAGTGGTCGGTGACGTTGAGAACCTTGCCCCGGAACCTCACGCATGGGGGCGACTTTTTTGACTTGGCATGCCCGTATATCGGCATGACTTCCGTCTTGCCCGGTTTCAGGTTGATTTCAAGCCGATAGTCCTCCACGAATGTCGCCACGACATTTACAATCTGTTGAAGCTCCGTGACACTATGCGCAATTACCGCAACGTCGTCGGCGTAAAGCAGGGTCCGTATGTCTTCGATGCGGTTGAGGTCCTCGATCTCCAACTCTTTCGCGATTCGGACCGTTAGCTCATCCATGAAGACGTTGAACAGCGACGGTGACAACGGCGACCCTTGCTGAACTCCCATCTCTTCCAGCACTTCACCAGTGAGTTCGCCATCGACTAGCACTCGCGATGACGTTCTTCGGTAAAAACGCCGCAGAATGCGATAGAACTTGCCCTGTACCCCCATCTGGGTTAGCCTCTGAAACAACCCGGCCCGCCAAACCGTAGGGAATGCCTTTCTCAGATCCACGAACAAAACGAAAGAACGGAGGCCAGCTTGTTGTCTAAGGCGCAGACGCTCCTTAAGGACAAAAATCTGGTCCCCCGTACTACGTTTTGGCCGGAACCCACCCTGCTCTGGGCGAAGCCTGCCCGGCTGATCGATGAAAGCCGTAAGCCTCGCCGCCATAAGGGACAGATACATCTTACCCAGACAGCTCAGAATCGCGATGTCTCTCCAATTTTCCGGATCGGTTGGGTCGCCTCCTTTTGGGATGTTGACGATAATCGCTTTGCCCCAGTCGCTGGGGGTGTATTCGCACGATTTCAACCAGTTGAAGAAGCGCACCAGAAAGCTCACAATCCGCGTGCCTCCGTACTTGAGCATCTCGTTCTTGATCTTATCCGGTGAGCACGCTTTGTGATTCTGGAGATTTTCCTGGCAGAGCTCCACTTCCTTCTCGGTGTAATCATAGTCCAGCGGGCCCGTCTCAGTCCGGATCTCCTCGGCTTGCGCCATGGCCTCGAATTGGTCGCGCAGGTTGTCGTTATACTGGAAGGTTTCGCGGGCCTTCCGCTCGGGCTCAATCCGCGCTGCTTCCTCATCAGAACCGACTTCCTCTACACATGCATCCTCCAAAAACTGGTTTTCTTTGGGGACCACCATACGTCGGCGGTATTCTTCCCATTCTTGTAGTTTTTCCCGGAGTGTGCATGCCAGAGTGCCATCGGGCTTCCGAACAGGAGCAGAAGCGTTCGACCGCCGAACCCCGCCCAAACGCTTTGACAGCTTCCAGTACGTGGCCATGGTAGCGCTCCTGAAGTTGGCAGCGGTGTCATTCTGGACCCGCTTCCACGCTTGCTCCTTCTTCTCCTTGCATAACCTTCTGACCGCCTTCCTCGCTTCTTTATATCTTTGCCAGGCCTCTCGGTTGGCCTCATTCCTTCGCCAGAGGCCGTATGCCTCTCTCCTTCGCGCAATCGCTTCCCTAAGACTCTCATCAAACCATGCATTAGTAAACCCTGGCCTAATCACCCGAACTCCCAAGACCTTCACGGCTGCGCCCGTGAAAGCTCGGACCACTAAGCTAGCGACCCTATCTACCTCCTGCTGAAGCTCATCCGGGTCCTCCACTGCTGATAGATCTGGGAGGCCATCTGGCAACAGCCCCGATATACCAGCTGCAAAGGTCTCGTCGTACTTCAACCTAAGCTTAGACAGCTCACTCTCCTTACCCTCAACTACCCTGCCTATCAAGCGCTCTGCCTTGAATGCTTTGTACCTCTTTACCTGCTTTTTGGGGGGTGGCTGTCCCCCCCAGACCAGTTCCGCCCACACAGCTTTGTGGTCGGTATCAAGGTCTACCTCGTCGACGCCGAAGCTTGCCTCCTCCGCCAGCTCGGAAGAGACGCAGATGTAATCCAGTAGATGCCTTCGTCCACCTACATTTTCCTGCCTAGACCACCAATATTTGTCCCCCCGTGGTTGCGAAAACCCACTGAGATTGCGCAACCCCGTGGCAACAAGCATCGCAGCCAGCAACTCACCATTCTCACTCCTAACCCCTCTACCCCTCCCATCTATCTCGCCAAAGAGGCCCACCACTCCCTCCTCCCGCGCTATTCTGGCGGGCCCCAGCTTAGCATTAGCATCACCAACCGTAACCACATGACCTTTGGTGGCGAAGTAGGAGACGGCCGCCTGCCACGCCTCATAGGCTGCAATAGATTCCTCTCGTTGATTTTCTTGGGGGAAGTAGCCGTTGCCGACGAACACATCCGACGCCGTCGCGCTCCCAGACGACAGCCGCACCCACAATTGCTGTGGGTGTGGAACAGGCGCCTGTACAATGGTAGCGCACGGTGCCAGATAGTTGGCCACCAACGTCAAGACTCCCCCCAAGAGACGCGAGCCCGCACCAGTTGCAGCCGCTTTGCCGAGGACTGCGAAGCCGTCGACTTGGAGCTTCTCCACCTTCTGCGACGATAGGTTGTGCTCCTGGACTCCGACGATCACCCAGCCTCGCTCCTTGTAGTGCTCCGGCCATTCCCCAAAGCCTGGGCTATCCGCACCCACTTTGCCTTGCCAATTATGTGAGGCCACCCTCAGTGGGAAGCCTTTCACAAATTGGGAAGAACGAAGCTGATGCCGATGCCTGCGCTTCGGTTGAGCCCGCCTGGAGCCCTCCGCCACCCTCCACGGCCCATCCTGCACCCTCCGCCCCAGCTCCTCCAGCTCCCGCATCCCGCCCCACTCCGCCAAGGGAGATTCACCGCTTGAGGCTTCGCCCTGGGGCTCGTCGACTTCCACGTCGAGCACCCAGTAGCCAAATCCCTGCTTGCGAAGCTCCCTCTGCATCTCTACATACTGGGCACCTCCCCGTGCAGCCCGCTGCTTCTCTCTTTCCCGGAAAGTCCTACCCGTCGCAACGTGAACCTTTCCCGTGAAGAACTTACGCTCCCGCAGCAGCCGCACCATCTTCTCCGCCTCCTCACAAGACGCACATTTAATTCGCAAATGTCGCCCACTACCTCTGCCCGCGAATTCCACCTCGACTTCCCCGAGACCGAGAATTCGGAGCTCTCGCGCCATGACCACTGTCTGAGAGACATGCGATAGCCCCCATACTATGCAACATCTCTTATCCAGCTCATTTCGTACCTTCCTCCGCCACCTCCTCGGTGGCGGTACCGCTTGCCACACGCCGTGACCAGACCTTTCCGGACGTGACTTCTCTTCCGAGGTTGGGGAGGGTGATCGAGATGCAGCAGGATTGCTGGCTCTACGTGATTCAGGTTGCCCGTCAGGTACGCGAGCACTCGACCACCCCACCCCGGCCGAGAAGCCATCGCCACCCGCAGGCGCACTCCCACGGGGAACGTCTAAACCTGAAGGATTACCGCCTTGACCCCTAGGGCCAGCACTAGCGGCCGCGCTCTTCGCATAAGAACCTGACATAAGTGGTATGGGACCCCGGTGCCGCATTGATCGAGTTGTAAACTCGATAAATGAGGATCCAGGTGGGGTTATTTAAAGCTCAACCCTTAAAAAGCATACGTGTACGTATGTATAGGAATACACACAAACACTCACCTGCATCCGTAACCAGGCACGAGGCAGACCCGCTGTGCATCATCGAGGTAGGTGTCGTGGCAAACCACCCTGCGTCCGATAAACGCTGCAAGTGAGTCATCTACCGAGAGCACAGAGTGACAGGCCCGTGCACGTGTACCCACCACCCCATAACCCTCCGCCAGAGCAACCCCATGGCATCCGCAGGATGAGCACGAAGAGTGCTGAGAGAGAGGGTGAGCCAGGAGCCCCGCTCCGGTCCGTCGTTACTTTGGTCATTTAGTCGTTTCAAGGCTTGTGGTAAGGTGTAGGGCCTCTCGCCTTCGTACAAACTCCGACCGACAGTAGTTTGGTTGACCATCCTTCGCGGTGACCCTCTGAACACAACCCCCTCCCCCAGTGCCCACCCCTTGTGATTCCAGAGGCCACCCCGAGCCAAGAGCCATGAGTATGATGAGCAACTCACATGAGTTACTCTCAGTAATTGGGACCCGTCTCATAAATCAATGGAACGCTTATCGTGCGCCCCTCATAGGCTCAGCCCGCCCATGTGAAAGCTAGGCCTCGCCCAAAGCAAAGCAAAGCAAAGCAACAACAACAACAAAAAAAAAAAAAAAAAAAAAAAAAAAAAAAAAAAAGAAAAAAAAAAAAAAGAAAAAAAAGAAAAAAAGAGAAAAAGAAAAAAAGAGAGAGAGAGAGAGAGCGAGAGCGAGGCCGCCGTGGCTCGCCCGCAATCCAGCTGGGTGCACCTCGTCACAACCACTCATCGGCGTGAGCTCATAGCTGTGTGCGACATAGGTACAAGAGCAAGAGGAGAAACAGTGTGCCAGCGTGGATGTGTGGGTGAGGCAGTGCGGTGAGGCAAAGCAGCGATGCCAGTCGAATCCCTGGAGACGGAACCTAGCATCAAAAACATCGTATAAGTCTACCCCAGGCCTCCATCCACCGAGTGGTGAGCTCGATAAAAGAAGACCCGAGTGGGGTTATTTAAAGCTCAACCCTTAAAAAAGCATAAACATGTACGCCGCCAGGAACCAACAATAACATAGCAGCCAGGAACCCAACAACAATAACATAGCAGCCAGGAACCCAACAACAATAACATAGCAGCCAGGAACCCAACAACAATAACATAGCAGCCAGGAACCCAACAACAATAACATAGCAGCCAGGAACCCAACAACAATAACATAGCTTCCGTAACCAGCCTTCAGGAACCCGCCTCAGTTACCCGCCCCCGTAACCAGGTCAGAGACGTGACGTACTATGCATCATTGAGGTGTCGTGGCAAGCCACCCTGCGTCCGATAGAAGCTACAAAAGAGTCATCTACCGAGAACACTAAGTGACAGGCCCGGTCACATGCACCCAACACGTCCCGACCCTCCGCCAGAGCATCCCCATGGCATCCGCAAAGTGAGCACGAGGGGTTCTGGGAGAGAGGGTGAGTCAGGAGCCCCGCGTCCAGGCAGTCGCTACTGTGGCAGTTGAGTGATTTCAAGGCTTGTGGAAATGTGTGGAGCCTGTCGCCTTCATTCCCACTCATACCGACAGTAGTTTAGTTAACCAACCTGTCCAGTGACCCACTGAGCCCAACCCCCTCCCTCAGATAACCCCCACCCCCCGCACCCCGAGTGATACCAGAGGCCACCCCGAGCCAAGAGCCGTGAGCGTGGTGAGAGAGCTTCTCTCAGTAAAAGTTTCCGTCTCATGAATCAGTGGAGCACTGATTATGTACCCCTCATAACAAGCTGCCAACGGCCCCAACCCCGCCGTGTGGCGGTGACACCCAACCATGTATTGGTGCCCCCCAAAATAATAGTAATAATAATAATAATAATAATACTATATCTGAGGCGTACTGATGCAGCTAATGGCATATCCTCAACGGACATAAGCCTCCAACCTTGTTCGAGGTCCTCCACCCCCCCGTGTCAGTCTCTCGCCTGATGATCGGGGCCACCGATGGAGCTCCTGAGGGCAAGACTTTACTAAGCCGAGGTTATTCCGCAGTCCCAGCAACCTCTTGCAAGACGTCACCGAATGTGCAAGTGCATACACCAAGCGCGGTTGCTAGAGCTTCCTCGAAACCCCCCCCATAACAATCTGGTGTCTGCTGGGTCCTGGGCTATCAACCAGCATATGCGGAGTTTAAGATCTTTTACGCGCGCAACGACCCTCCTCCCCAGCATCTACCACCAAAGGGTTATGAGTTGGCGTTACAGTTTAACGCCTTGAGGCCATTGGGCTGAATAATAATAATAATAATAATAATAATAGTGTATCTCCTGCCAATTGCTGAGCCAAAAGGCCATGTGCATCCAGTCCTCCATTCCATAAGGAAAGTCTCCACACCAATCGGTGGAATAAAGGAAGTGACGGCATAGAACATTACTCTAGGAGCTTTATACCAATCAGCCCATGGAAAGGACCGATGGCCTATGTACTCCCTAATAATAATAATAATAATAATAATAATGATAGTGCTTCTCTGTCAATGGCTGATGCATTTCTGCACATGCGCCTCCATCGTCTCACCCGTGAGGGGAGTACGAAGAATTGACGATAAGCTCTAATGACACCCCCGCAAGGGCAGTTCCAACACTTCCAGATGGGCCGGTATGTTCAATGAAAATACTGGTCCAGACGGATCGGTATGTTCAATGAAAATACTGGTGGCACCGACGGGAATCGAACTGGCGACAGGGCCCAGATGGTAGAACTTGACCACTGGGCTATCACGGTGTCCATAATAATAATAATAATAATAATAATAATAATAATAATAGTGTATTTATGTGCGTACCTGTATTGACGTATGCGTACCTGTCGCATTTAATCAAAAACACCACACGGGAGTGGTGAGGGGGGGGCGGGGGGCTATCGCAAGAATGTGAAATACGTCTCTCAATATATAAACAGGCCGGTCCCTTTTTGTCAGATACGTCGCTCAAGCTGTAAACAGGCCGGTTCCTTTTTTGAAAATTTTAGCCCACCAGTCAGAAATTTTAGCACACCAAGGAAAAAACCATATAATGTGGTGGGGGAGTATTTGGGAGAGGATGGATAGTAACGGCCCCCCAAACTCATCCAAACCGAAACCACCACACGGGAGTGGTGGAGTGGGGCGCCAACACATACTGTGCTGGGAAAAAACCATATAATGTGGCATAGCAATCATGGTGAATCTCAGAGATGGCTATAAGTCATGCGCCCTCATGGTGGATGGACAGATGGAGGATGGTGGGGAGTCATATATATAGTGGATGCATGCTGTGATGCATGGATGGATGGATGGAGGATAATCCCCTAGCCCCTTGCTAGCTTTACACTTGATAGTGGAAATAAGATTTTTTTGAGTCTAGTCGAAATTAAGTCGCAACCCCTCCCCCCCCCCCCCCCTGCGACTTTTCACCAAACCTTACTGTAGTGTCACTGTAGACACTCTCTCTCTAACAAACTAACGTAAATACCGGTTATATTAATCCCATCTCCTAGTCAACTTCCTAAGTGCAAGCACTAGTTTCGCAGTGCTAGCCCTAGTTTTGCAATGCTAGCACTAGTTTCGATTGTATCGATAGTAGTAGTATTATTATAGTAGTAGTACTTACAGTGTTATAGTATTATAGTATTGTAGTATTATAGTAGTAGTAATATTATAGTATTATAGTATTATGGTATTATAGTAGTAGTAGTAAGCATTATTATTATTATTATTCAGCCCAATGGCCTCAAGGCGTTAAACTGTGACGCCAACTCATAACCCTTTGGTGGTAGATGCTGGGGAGGAGGGTCGTTGCGCGCGTAGAAGATCTTAAACTCCGCATATGCTGGTTGATAGCCCAGGACCCAGCAGACACCAGATTGTTATGGGTGGGGTTTCGAGGCAGCTCTAGCAACCGCGCTTGGTGTATGCACTTGCACATTCGGTGACGTCTTGCAAGAGGTTGCTGGGACTGCGGAATAACCTCGGCTTAGTGAAGTCTTGCCCTCAGGAGCTCCATCGGTGGCCCCGATCATCAGGCGAGAGACTGACACGGGGGGGTGGAGGACCTCGAACAAGGGTATTGGAGGCTTATGTCCGTTGAGGATATGCCATTAGCTGCATCAGTACGCCTCAGATATAGTAAATCTGCCTTGGAGTGTTGACTGTGACATATTTGAGGGAAATCCCGATGAAAAAACCTAGTCACACTTGCTAAACAGAGTTCCAGCCCAATGGCCTCAAGGCGTTAAACTGTAACGCCAACTCATAACCCTTTGGTGGTAGATGCTGGGGAGGAGGGTCGTTGCGCGCGTAAAAGATCTTAAACTCCGCATATGCTGGTTGATAGCCCAGGACCCAGCAGACACCAGATTGTTATGAGTGGGGTTTCGAGGCAGCTCTAGCAACCGCGCTTGGTGTATGCACTTGCACATTCGGTGACGTCTTGCAAGAGGTTGCTGGGACTGCGGAATAACCTCGGCTTAGTGCAGTCTTGCCCTCAGGAGCTCCATCGGTGGCCCCGATCATCAGGCGAGAGACTGACACGGGGGGGTGGAGGACCTCGAACAAGGGTATTGGAGGCTTATGTCCGTTGAGGATATGCCATTAGCTGCATCAGTACGCCTCAGATATAGTATTATTATTATTATTATTATTATTATTATTATTATTATTATTATTATTATTTAGGGAGTACATAGGCCATTGGTCCTTTTCAATAGGCTGATTGGTAGAAAGCTCCTAGAGTAATGTTCTATGCCGTCACTTCCTTTATTCCACCGATTGGTGTAGAGACTTTCCTTATGGAATGGAGGACTGGATGCACATGGCCTTTTGGCTCAGCAATTGGCAGGAGATACATTATTATTATTATTATTATTACTATTATTTTGGACACCGTGATAGCCCAGTGGTCAAGTTCTACCATCTGGGCCCTGTCGCCAGTTCGATTCCCGTCGGTGCCACCAGTATTTTCATTGAACATACCGGTCTATTTCTGGACCAGTATTTTCATTGAACATACCGGCCCGTCTGGAAGTGTTGGAACTGCCCTTGCGGGGGTGTCATTAGAGCCTATCGTCAATTCTTCGTACTCCCCTCACGGGTGAGACGATGGAGGCGCATGTGCAGAAATGCATCAGCCATTGACAGAGAAGCACTATTACTATTATTATTATTATTATTATTTCGAGTCTTTGGAGCGGAGCCGCGTCACCGAACGGCCCCGTGCTACCAATGGAGGCACATGTCCGACAGGATCAAAGGCCAATTGACTGATAAGTCTGTTATTATTATTATTATTATTATTATTATTATTATTATTATTATTAAGTGGCACCGCGATAGCCCAGTGGTTAAGGTCTACCATCTGGGACCTGTCGCCAGTTCGATTCCCGTCGGTGCCAGTATTTTCAAAGGATATTTTCTTTGAAAGTATTGGTCTGTCTGGAAGGCTTGGAGCTGCCTTGCGGGGGTGTCAGTAGAGCCTATCGTCAAATCTTCGTACTCCCCTCGCGGGTGAGACGATGGAGGCACATGTGCAGAAATGCATTCGCCATTGACTGAGAAGCACTATTATTATTATTATTATTATTATTATTATTATTATTATTATTATTATTATTATTATGGACACCGTGATAGCCCAGTGGTCAAGTTCTACCATCTGGGCCCTGTCGCCAGTTCGATTCCCGTCGGTGCCACCAGTATTTTCATTGAACATACCGGTCTATTTCTGGACCAGTATTTTCATTGAACATACCGGCCCGTCTGGAAGTGTTGGAACTGCCCTTGCGGGGGTGTCATTAGAGCTTATCGTCAATTCTTCGTACTCCCCTCACGGGTGAGACGATGGAGGCGCATGTGCAGAAATGCATCAGCCATTGACAGAGAAGCACTATTATTATTATTATTATTATTATTATTTGGACACCGTGATAGCCCAGTGGTCAAGTTCTACCATCTGGGCCCTGTCGCCAGTTCGATTCCCGTCGGTGCCACCAGTATTTTCATTGAACATACCGGTCTATTTCTGGACCAGTATTTTCATTGAACATACCGGCCCGTCTGGAAGTGTTGGAACTGCCCTTGCGGGGGTGTCATTAGAGCTTATCGTCAATTCTTCGTACTCCCCTCACGGGTGAGACGATGGAGGCGCATGTGCAGAAATGCATCAGCCATTGACAGAGAAGCACTATTATTATTATTATTATTATTATTATTATTATTATTATGGACACCGTGATAGCCCAGTGGTCAAGTTCTACCATCTGGGCCCTGTCGCCAGTTCGATTCCCGTCGGTGCCACCAGTATTTTCATTGAACATACCGGTCCGTCTGGAAGTGTTGGAATTGCCTGTGCGGGGGTGTCATTAGAGCCTATCGTCAATTCTTCGTACTCCCCTCACGGTTGAGACGATGGAGGCGCATGTGCAGATTTGCATCAGCCATTGACAGAGAAGCATGTACAGGTACGCACAGCGCAGCAAAGCGCGCTTAAATATCTCGTTTCCACTGTCAAGTGTAAAGCTAGCAAGGGGGTAGGGGATTGTCCTCCATCCATCCATCCATCCATCCATCCATCACAGCATCACAGCATGCATCCACTATGACTCCACCACCATCCTCCATCTGTCCATCCACTATGAGTGCGTTACAACTGCCCCCCCCCTCCCCCCCCCCCACCACTCCCGTGTGGTGGTTTGGGTTTTGGTGAGATCGGTGGTGCATCCATCTCTTCCAAATACTCACCCACCACATTATATGGTTTTTTCCTTGGTGTGATAAAATTTCTGACTGGTGGGCTAAAGTTTCTGACAGGTGGGCTGAAACTTGATTTTCAAAAAAGGGACCGGCCTGTTTACAGCTTGAGCGACGCATCTGACAAAAAGGGACAGGCCTGTTTATATATTGAGAGACGTATTTCACATTCTTGCGATAGCCCCCCGCCGCCCCCTCACCACTCCCGTGTGGTGTTTTTGATTAAATGCGACAGGTACGCATACGTCAATACAGGTACGCACATAAATACATGTACAGGTACGCACAGCGCAGCAAAGCGCGCTTAAATATCTCGTTTCCATGGTCAAGTGTAAAGCTAGCAAGGGGGTAGGGGATTGTCCTCCATGCATGCATGCATCACACATGCATCACACCATGCAAGTACTCATGCATCATCTTGCATCTATCATAGCCATCTGTCTGTGTGTTTGTCTGATGTTTGTTTCGCACTTGTCCTACTTGGCTTTATGCAAGCAGCAAGAGGGAGTGGAGTAGGTGTGGTCTGGTGTCTTGTAGAAGAGCACACAGAAGCCAAATGTGCACAAGGGCTAAAGGTTATGCCAGCTTGTGACAAATTGATCGCTTGTTTGTAAGTTTTTTTGTTTGAGGATGAGTAGGAGTGTTTGTTTTCGTCTGGTGTCTGTGCGACAGATCAGCGAAAAATAAATTTGTGCTTATCTGATGTCTGTACAACAGATCAGAAAAGAAATCAGCCTTTAGCTATGGACTCCAAATGTACTATCCCCAACGATAGCTCAATGGAAGAGTAAGTCGGTAATATAACCAAACACAGTCCTCAAAAAAAGAGAATGATGTCTCGTTATATTAGCTCAGTGACGCAAAGACAAAAAGCCGCCAAAAGACCAGGATCAAATTGGCATTTCAGACGTGTCCGGCCAGACGAAATCTATAAATAAGTTTTTTACCGGATAATTCGGGGGGTGATGTCCACATCTGTCTGTCTGTCTGTCTGTCTGTCGGTCGGTCGGTCGGTCGGTCTGTTTCTGTCTGTCTGTCTGTGTACATATGTATGTATGTATGTATGTATGTATGCAGTATGGTGTTGGAAGGTTGGAAATCGTAAAGTTTTTAAAAAAAATTCTTCTCCAAATGAGTAAAGCACAAAGGAAACACATGGATGGTATGCACGTAACAAATTAAATATTAATATATTAATTATAAATATTATGTTCTGTTTATATAGTTACGTAATTATCGTATTTAGTTTCGATTGTTTTAACAATATTAAATATTAATTGATCATATCATGCTTCCGGATTGTAGCATATAATCATTTTTCTTTTCCAGTCCTCTGTTTAATTTTTTGATATTTAATGAAATTGTGATCATGGTGTACATGCACGTGACCATGGTCACTCTCAGTGCATGTCGTGATTTTTCCAGTGTGTAGCTCCCTCTCACAAAGGTTTAAAAAAAAACAATAGGCTTGTTCGCTTATTTTGAACCTGGCGCACCGGCGCAGTTACGGAAATTTCCGATATTGGAACAAACCGGAGCGGGGGGGGCTATTGCAAGAATATGAAATACGTCGCTCAATATATAAACAGGCCGGTCCCTTTTTTTTAGATACATCGCTCAAGCTGTAAACAGGCCGGTCCCCTTTTTTTTAAAATTTCAGCCCACTGGTCAGAAATTTTAGCCCACAAGTCAGAAAATTTTAGCCCACCATATAATGTGGTGGGGGAGTATTTGGGAGAGATGATGGATAGTAACGCCCCCCCAAACTCACCCAAACCGAAACCCACCACACGGAAGTGGTGGAGGGGGGCGCCAACATATACTGTGCTGGGAAAAGACCGTATAGTGTCTAGAGTGTGGCATGGCAATCATGCTAGCCATGGTGAATCTATAGATGGCTAGAGGAAAAACGAGAAAAGCACTCCCACTCTCTGTTCTGAACTATTTTCCTTGCATTTTCTCTGCAGAAACCAGAGGAGATTACACATCTCTCACACAAGAGCAAGACAAATATCGAAGCACTGTCCGACGACAGACTGACTTCTACAAAACAGCTCTTTTGACCAAACTATCGTTATCTCTGTGTAGGGCCTGACGCCCCATAACTATTTCAACAGAGAAAAGGAAAAAGGAGAAGAAGGTTGCATAGAGTGATAAGAATAACAGAGAAAAAAAAAAAAAAAAAAAAAAAAAAAAGAAAAAAAAAAGCAGACGTGACTCTCATAACATAAGATGGAAGACGAGAATGAGCAGGCTGGTGTGACACCAAGTGATTATGGTCCTAGTGAGGGAGGAGAGGAGCAGGAGACTCAGTACTCAGAAGAGAGGGGGGATAGAGATGGAGAGGAGAGAGAGGAGTATACGTATACAGCCGATGTAGAGTCGACAGGGGGGGTAATGCACAAGAAGCGAGTGCAGGTCAGACTGGAGGCTCTCCATTGACAGAGGCAGAGAGAGAGATGGAGGATGTTGGCCAGAATATCCCAAATACATGGGAACAGTTGGCTACATATGATGATGAAGAGTCCTTCTTCCTTAACTACCCAACCTATTATAAAACACACATTACATTCCTTACGAGAAAAGGAATAGACCAGGACAAGGTCAAAGCAACCTCCTGATCGAAATTCCCGGCCTTGCGAAGCCTCTCTTCAACAAAGTGAGGTTTGAGCACGAAAGAGTGCCATTGCAGGATATCAAGCATGGCGACACTCTTACACTGTGCGACATATACGACATATCCGCGACACTCTACGCTGCTGTGCTCGTTGCGGAATTTTATGAACGCACAAACATACAGTGGAAAAATAAACGCACAACTGCAACATGGCTGTCTGTCTGTGGTGTCCCCACTGATATCAAGAATCTAGAAAGAAAGTTCGAAGGTAGAAACCAAAGTGGCATTGAGTTTGCCCTTGAGGCTTTTGTAACTGCCTTCACACGGGCTTACAACGAAATGTACAAAGCACTGAAAGACAACACAAGGCAACATCCTGTTTACGAGGAGGTTGACCAGTCTTGTCAGGTGCTTGAACGCCTCACACAACTCCATAAGGGCCTCTTTGAGGGGAAGGAGCAAAAACCAACATGGAAACAATGGGCCCACACGAAGAATCACACTCTCATTAAAGGCCCTCCCACAACAATCCCAAATAATAACAGAGCTGATAAGTCTTCCATGAGAGAAAAGGCACACTTCCTCTCTAGTGCCACAGGGCTTGCACAGTTCGTGACTCATCTAGCACGACAGGTGAAAGAAGAAGAGACGAGACAGAAAGAGGAGAAGGAGCAGAAGAAGAAGATAGCTGTGGCAATGGCAGTAGCACGGGTGGCTCCACAGCCAACGGCTCCACCTACCACATCTAACCCAGCTCCCAAGAAAGCAGGAGGAGGACCCACAGGAGGAGGACCCCAAGGGGGAGGGACAGTAATTAACTTGACTGACTCCCAGAAGAAAAAGCAGGCGCTGCAGGCAGCCCTAGCTAAAATCAAAATTGGGGGAGGGGGCCTTAAGCTCTATGCTATCACTGCCAATGAGGCTGACACAGAGAAGACCCTCATGACTAAGTTCAATGAGATGGACAGATGCTTCCAGCAAAACCAGTGTGAGGTGGAGCAGGAGTATGAAGTCCTAGAACATCTCTGTGATCGATCCCTCCTTGGAGCTGGTTTTGATCGTATAACTACGAGAAGTACAGAGGAGAGGAGGAGCTAGCAAGGAAGGGTGGACATGCAGAGATGAGTTGTACTCTGGCCATTGCTGCCCTCATTCGATACTTTAAGGCAAGTGGATACCAACACTTGTGCACTGGCACATTGATTGGGTTTGAAATTTTTGACTTAGTATCGGAGCAGTTGCAGTCTGTCACTCAGCTTGCATCTGTCTTAACAAATGTGGGCACCCAGTACACTCTCTTTTATAACCACAAAGCCATACTCCTATATTTCCTCAGTGCTTTGCACGTCTACAACAAAAATAAGCTCACACTGCTCATGCAAGACTGCAAAACCTTCGACAAGGTAAAGCACTTGAACTTTTTGAGATGAGCGTCTTTGAGGCCACGACTAAGGCCGTGAGCCCAAAAATGTTGTGGACCGAAGTAATGACCGCTTGTCAGAGGCTCGACAGCCAGACAGCATCCTTGATCGGTTCTGCATCGGCTTCTGCTCAACCGCAAGCCGCACATACGTAACGATCTCTAGGAAAGCGACCAAGAGAGAACAGTCGTGAAGCTAACACACCTTGTATTCGTTGGTGGGCACGGGCACAATGCTTCAAACACACAAATAAGAAATGCCCGTACAACCACGATGTCGAGGACACCGCATCCGAAACACACTCCAAGAACGTACGGTCGGACGAAACCAACACCGTCGCCGTTCTGCGCCGACTGCGCAAGGATCAGGGGTGGAAATTACAGGATGTCGCGGACCATGACCACGAACTAGCTGACGCGATCAATTCTCTTTTCGCTAGAGATGATCAGAAGACGGCAGCCATAGAAGCCGCAAGTAGAGGAAGAGGTGGAACACGAGGAAGAGGAGGAGGGAGAGGAATCAATAGAGGAGGAGGAGCCCCTTTCGCACGAGGCACATACACTCGCGGGGGGGAGAGAGGATTTGTGAGAAGAGGAGGAGGAAGAGGTGTATTTCAAGGTAGAGGAGGAGGAAGATGGGTTGGCCGAGGTGGATACGGCAGCGCAGAGCGCCCGTACCACAGAGATGGGGGCTGGACAGACGGCTCGAGCTCAAGCTCGAGTTCCTCAGCACCACAGGCCTATGCGACATCAGGCGCAACCACTACCGACACTGATGCCGACTCAGGTAACAGATTTGAGGTAGTCCAATGACTTTTTCTCTAGAAAACAGAACAACAAACATTGCACGATACACCGTTGTGCAGGTCCCAACCAAGGGTACCAGTGAGTCTAAGAGCCCACAGCAGGCCACAGACAAACTCAAAGGTAGTACAATACCAGTACACCCATCACGACAACAAACAGTGCATGCTGCTAATAGGCAGGCGAGTAAAGCGCTGGCAAAGAGAAAGCAGGCGGGCCTGTCGCAGCCACAGCCGAAGAAAGTAAGAATAGAACCTGCAGTTAATCTTATCAACTTGCCGAGACAGACAATAGACAAGGAGGATGGAGGACATCAACCTCTCCTCACGGTCTCAAACAGAGAAAGCAAGGACAATCATTCTTCGCCTGTGAACAATACCCAAAAAGACATTACAAAAACGGCGGAAAGGGAGGAGGAGGCGAACCTCGAGAAAAGGATACAGATTTTAGAACACAAGCTCCTTGTATTGGCCTTAAAAAGTCACCGGCCAGACGCTTTATGCTATACGAACCTTTTTTGTGAAACATTAAATACCTTTATAAACGTTGGTAATGATACTATGGCGAATATTAATATTGTCGGCCGGAAATTTACTACGAAACACCATGCGTGGTTAGAAACTAATATGAAAAAATCATCTGGCACTTTGAAAGGAGTTAGTAGTCGGACGGATATAACGGGCATCATCACTTTAAATTTTAAATTGAAATCCGGGACGAGTATATCGAGTGGACTTATACGTTGTCCCCGAATACCTCGGATCTGTTATTTTGTCGTACGACCAACTGGCGACAATGAACGTAGTGATTGATCGCGCCGCCAAAAGAGTCATATACGGCGTAGAGCCAGGAGAAGAATATACTGTCGACTCTCTCCATGCTATTGACTCATACGAGGCCCTACACCTAGGGGTAGCATCGGAAGGGAAACAGGTGGCCATTACACACGCATATGAGGCATATATGCCAATGGACGCGGTGTCTAAAGATGGTTCAAACCTGTCAGACAAGAGAGAGGCGGAGGTTTATACGGCTACAGTCTCTACACAATGGGATAAAAAGTCGATAGACGATCTCATTGAAAAGAGGAAAGAAGAGATTATATGCATGGGAAAAAGGTGCCCATCGTCGGCGAGATTTGAAGAAGGAGCAGGGGCCGATGTATATATTACCAACGGGTATTGCTTTCACGTAAAGGTGGAAGAGAAGGACAGAGTCTGACAGAGTTTATACCGAGGAGAAGGGGACGACTCCCTGATATCCCGGCAGAAGATATTAAAAGCTTTATTACCGAATTCTGGGGTGACGAGCCTACGTGGCCGCGCTCACTGACAGAAGTGAAAAAGTGCATGGGCACTCTTTTTGAAAATAATAAACCATATACGGTCATACTCCCGTACAATGAGAAGGCGATATGGGCGCAGGAGATACGGGACCGGCTTATTGATCATCCGATACCGGTGCCCTCACGGAAGCAACACTTAGTGGTGGCTTGTCGTCTCGGGACTCGTGAGCAGAGCAGTGCATACAAGCGGAAGCTCAGAGACCAGGACAAGTTGAAATTGATTCCTCAAGCATTCACATGCTTCGATGGTTTCTACACCCGAAAAGCTCCGTTGCAATATGCGAGATTAATAGATATGTTGGTAGGTCTGGCGGAGGACGACGAACCAGACACTGCCACATATGAAAAAACGGGAATGGACGATATATCAGAAGAAGAGTTGGGCTTGGAGGAGGACAGCCTCAAGCATCAAAAGAGAATGTCAGAGGAGGAGTTTAAGGCGGCGATAGACGAGAAATTGGCAGGAGGAGCAGGTACGGAGAAGGAGAAAGAGGTTTTGAAAGAGAGATTGAAGGCGAACAAAATGATTTTTGACCCCCCTCAAGCGGGAGGTGTCAAGCCAGAAGACTTCACCGCGGTTATTTGTAAAATACCAGGTGCTGAGCCTTCACCGGCGCCACGACGGGCAAATCTGAGTATACATGAAGCAAAGATCGCAGAAGAACAAGCGCGGCAGTTACTCGATGAGGATTTCATTGAGAGATCGACATCTCCAATAGTTTCCCAACCGAGACTGGTGCCTAAACCGGGAGGAGAATGGCGCTTAACGGTAAACTATGCCCGCGTCAATAAAATTTGAGAGGAGGAACGAAATCCATTACCTACTCTTGAAGAAGGAAGGCGAGTATTGCGGAACGCCAAGCTATACTCAGTCATTGATCTGAAGAATGGCTTCTGGCAAATTCCACTGGATGAAAAATCCAGATGGCTGACTGCATTTGTAGTAGGAATGGAGATATATCAGTGGAAAGTACTTCCGATGGGACTCAAACAGGCCCCGGGACTCTTTCAGAAAGCGATGCAAAGCATGCTGAGTAGCAAATATGATGACCAGACAGAGGGAGGTTTCATGAGGAGAAGAGGACAGAAGGCGGGAGAGTACGCATTTTGTTACATCGATGACATTATCGTGTACTCCAATACGATGGAAGAGCACATCAACCATCTAACAGACATTTTCAGGCGTATCAAACTATTTGGCCTGAAATGTAATTTGAAGAAATGTCAACTCGCAAAGACAAGCGTGACATATTTGGGGTACGAAATCTCTTACAATAGAGTCTCGATATCCAAAGAGAAGAGGGAGGAGATCATGCGCCGACAGAGGCCGAAGAATCGCACAGAGCTGCACTCATTTCTTGCGATGGCGCAATATTACAGCCAGTTCATACCCAATTGGGGTGCAACTCGGGCTAAGTTGGAGAGAATGATCGACTTCGGTGATTTTGAGAAGTGGGATGATGAAGCCTTAGAAGCGTACAACACGCTCAAAGATCTCATCTACAAAGATCCGAAGGATGGCGGACTCGTGCTGATGATGCCCGACTTTTCGAAGCAATTCGTAGTCGACACAGACGCATCAAAGTTCGCGATCGGCGCAGTCTTACAACAGGAAGATGAGGAGAAAAAGTTGCGCCCGATCATGTTTATAAGTAGAAAGTTGTGCTCGGCGGAGCGAAACTATTGTACGAGACAGAGAGAGGCACTGGCGGTGGTCTGGGCCCTCAAACGGTTGAGAGAGTATTTATGGGGTGGACCTCAGTTTATAGTAAGGGCTGATCACCAGAATTTACTATGGCTGATGAATCATGAACAGACTGGCAGTCTAGCGAGATGGCAGGCATTCTTGTCATGTTTCAATTTTACAATGGTCCATCTACCCGGCAAGCGAAATGTTGTCGCTGACAGCCTCTCCAGGCTAGAGTTTCACTCAGAAGTGGCAGCTCTCGTATCATCAGCAGAAATGGAGGATCTATCCCCAGACTGCGCATACGAAGTGCATCATATCGAGTCGTTGCAGATGGCGAGAGGGGTCCGATATAACCGATCGGGTCTACGTCATAGCCCGCAAGGTCCGGATCATGGGATATGTTGTACAGCACATGTCCTCGAGGATGCTGAGTGGTCCTATGAAGCATATGAGAATATGAAGGCGGAGATAAAACAAGAAGAGATTAAGCAAGAAGCATATTGGAACCCCCGCAGGAGAACAAGGAGGAGTTAGACGAAAACCCTGAGAGGATAGGAGTGCAGCTAGAGGATGGGACTATCCACATAGCCTCACCCACTGCATGGAGACAGCAACAGGCTCTCGATCCGGAGTTCAAAGAGCTAATACAGCTATACAAGAACCCGAACGAGCTGAAAATGACGAAGGAGATTAAGGAGCAACAGAAGGAGGTGGGGTGGAGAGACGGTCTCTTGTGGTACAAAGGCCAACACGGGCGCTATGCATCACAACCAGACAAATGGACTCTCTGGGTTCCTGAGAAACTCAGGCACATTATTTTTGTCGCTGCTCATAACTGCCCACTACTGGCGCACCCGGGCCGACAAAGAACGCATATGTTCATTTCGAGACGATTCTGGTGGAAGAAGATGAAGGAGAATATTGATGAACAGGTCAATGCATGCATCCCATGCAAGACATCCAAAACACCATTGAAGGCGAATTTTGGCCTGATCGGGACTTTTCCTTTACACTTAGGAATGTTCGAGTTCTTACACACTGATCATGTAGGACTTTCCCGGTCACGACGGAAGGTTACGGATACCTTCTAACGGCCATAGACAGAGCCACCAACTATGTATGGGTGGTCCCAGTCAAAGACGTTACGGGCGAAACAACAGCCAAGGCGTTGATTGACATGATCATCTCACAGATTGGGGTGCCGAGAAAAATATGCTCAGATCGAGGCTCTGACTTTAATAATGAAGTCATCGACAAGCTATCTGCATATTACGGCATGAAATGGCAATATATCACCGCCTATAACCCCAGAGCGAACGGCAAGATAGAGCGGGTGCATAGACCCCTCAAGGCCGCGCTAAAGATGTATTGTATGAAGAAGGAGAACCAAAAGGCATGGGTGGAGGCAGCATCCTCGTTTGCCTTTGCTATGAATTGCCTACCCTCTACAGCGTTAGGTGGTTCAAAAGGCTCCGTCTCGCCATACCAATTGGTATATGGGCGTGAGCCCGCCATCCCAGCCTCACTGCTGCACCCAAAAGATTCATGGGCAGATCAGGATGAGCTGTTTGGGGTGAGACTTCGGGCAAAGATGGAGGCGGAGCAAATAGTACAGGCGCATAGGGAGGCGGAGCGCAGGAAGACTGATGCTGAAGGTGTAGGCAGGCACACCTGGATCAAGTCAGATTTCAGGTCGGGGATATTGTACAACTGTATCATCCTCAGGTTCCTCAGGGAGTCAGCTCGAAGCTGTTCATCCACTGGAAAGGACCATACGAGATCATGGAACAGATGGGGCCTTTGAATTATAAAATCAGGGGCAGAGGAAAAGTTCAAATAGTCAATGTACGAAGGCTGATTAAGTATGATCCCTTCCTACTTGAAGATGAGTCCGTTGATCAAGCACTCAAACGGATGGAGGCTGACTTTAAAGAGGTCCCACCAATCCGTCAGGAGGATATCTCGGAACGGGATGCCTACAGGACACCAATTGCGGAGAAGGAGGAGGCTGAGCTGGAAAACAAGCGGGCCACCGACCGCAAAAGTGCGGCGGGGACTCAGACCCGCAAAAGGGTGGAGTCGAACGTGCCGGAAGGAAAGTTCACGGAGGCGCAAATAAGGAGAGCGCAAAATGACCTTATCTACGACCGACCGAGAAAGGCGATAAGGACGGCACGTTCGCAAGGAGTCCATCAAGAGGGGAGCGATGACGGAGATCAAGACCCTCGCGCGGGCAATGACACTCTCGTTCACCCCAGTTGGAAAGAAGGAGATGCGATTGGACATATTTCATGGGCCAAAGACGCTTTTTTTACTTGGTGAGGCCTGCGGCCCAACACGTAGCCGATGACACGCTCTCAGATTTATATCTCATGAGAGTCATGGCAGTACCTCACAAACGCCATACGCGATCGAATCGAATTTCGACCGCGGCACAAATAATACAACCAGTCTTACATTTCTGGAGGAGTCTGGATCCAGTGGAAGATCCTAAAGTAAGACAATACCTTCCAGTATATAAAGACGCCAAGAAACTTGAGACATGGGATGATACCATATCTTCCACAGATAAAGATCATACCGCGTGGACCATACAAGCACTACCACGAGGGGCTGGACATTCCTTTTGACTTGGCACAAGGCGCAATCCCTCACAAAATTTGGGACGTCCTCGAACAGTCTACCTTAGACTTAACTTTGGTTGGAGGTCCTCCACCAGGTAAAGGAGTCCGCGCGCGTAAACGGCGTCTATAGTAAGTATTTTTTTTCTCTAGAAGTATTGTGGACCTGATCGATTGCGAACATAGCATTGATCCAATATCGTCCCGACAACCTTACTTAGATATTAAAGCTACTACAGCATTCATTCTTCTAGAGATTAACAAGACACAGCTGACAAAAAATAGGCATTCTATTCTCTTGCTTCGGCAGAGACAGACGAGACGGCCACGAAGCAGCACCGTTACGGGATCGCTATTTGAGTGAGCGATGGTGTTTCCTGGATACGACCCGCATTAGTACCAGAATGATGATCTCATTAAAGACTCTACAGTCTAATCAAGAACTGATATATTTTAATAACATGAACTGCTACACCGGATTCCATCGATCTCTACTTGTATCGGCATATCGCAAGGTTAGGGCGCACTCAACCCAACTTCGGATATAGTCGTCAGACTTGATCACCTGACACTATATCAAATGATGCCGATTTATACAAGGGTATGTCTTCACAAAAAGTAAATGTATTTATGGAAACCGACGACCGGTTATTACATATATATGGAAATGGCGACATTACATTATTACTCAACCATAAAACATTATACTTGGACATACTGCACAAATATCTTATCGACAGAAGAAAGAGGAAGATTTTAATATAGATACTGAATGTGCTAGAGTATATATACGATTGGTACCGGGGCAAGTAACATGGTTGTTTTATAACGGCTAATTCGTGGGTTGATGTATCTTCATACATAACTCTAAACGAATCTTAGTCAGAAAAGAAATCAGTTCAAAGCGTATTATGTCGGAAACGAAGTTCCGCCATAAAAAAACTGGGAGGGGGTACTGTGGACATCACCCCCCGAATTATCAGGTAAAAAACTTATTTATAGATTTCGTCTGGCCGGACACGTCTGAAATGCCAATTTGATCCTGGTCTTTTGGCGGCTTTTTGTCTTTGCGTCACTGAGCTAATATAACGAGACATCATTCTCTTTTTTGAGGACTGTGTTTGGTTATATTACCGACTTACTCTTCCATTGAGCTATCGTTGGGGATAGTACACAGACATACTTTGACATATAATTTTTCCAGACAGTCAGACCGACAGCCCGACCAACCGAGGGAGGGGGAGAGGAAGAGTGGGGGGGGGGGGGGGACAGACAGACAGGCAGACAGATAGATAGATAGACACCGACCGACCGACCGACCGACCGACAGAGAGACAGAGAGACCAAAACACAGACAGACCGACAGGGATGATAGAAAGACAGACAGACCGACAGACCGACGGACAGACAAATAGACATCATACATGCATGCATGCATACATACATACATACATACATACATTTTTACCTACCCACCTACCTACCTACCTACCTACATACATAGCTACATACATACCTACATATACCTACATACATACATACGACATGTGATTTTTGCAATAAATTTTCTTGTAACATCCTCTTGTAGCATTCGGGTTTAGTGTGTACTAAGAGAGTTCATTTGCATGTAGAGTGGGTGGTGTGTGTACTAAGAGAGAAACACCGCATGATGAAAGTAATATAAAATAGGAGAAGTAGGCAAAATGACCTAAAATGACGCTCCTGCTAGAGCCGTTTCATGGGACTGAATTATCGTGTATAAGTTTGTCTATGTGTTTGATGAAGCAACATACATTGAGTTTGGGTGTAGCGCGCTTATGTGAGAAAAACAGTTAACAAAGCGTCTGAAAATGTCTGTCTTGGGTGCATTGTCGGGCTTGTTTCTGTGCAGAGGAGCTCTAACCAACACGAGAAACATGACACAACACTTTCCTAAGCCTATCCCATAATTCCCACACGTTTGTATATGTGTGTTTGCATAAGGAATGAAGCGAGCTTGTCATGTCTAACCAACAGTTGCAGAACTCAGCAACAGACAGGATGTGAGCTTTATAAAGGTGAAGGGTTGTGTTGCAGACATAACTGCTATGGGTACATGTTGGCTTAGATATGAGTAAATGCATGCCATGCTGTGGGATGAGTGCACGCAGGCAAGCAAGATGGAGAAAAGAAACAGGTCGGTCGGTGGAAACAACAAACCAACCAGGTGACACAGCCTTGGAAAAGCACAGCCAAGCCAGGATACTGTTTTTATTCATGACGAAAAGACTTAGCAAGCACCTTGGCTGTCTTTCTAGCTCGAAACATCCTGTGCCTCAGGTCGAACAGGAAACAAACATGACAACCAACCTCTTTGCCCAGAATTTCGAAGTGCCTGATTTCCTGCAGCTCCAATGCTACCAAACAGCGATTTGCAAAACCCTTCCAACAACAATCAGTCGCTAATCTGTACTTTCGATCCTGCTAGACTCCTCGAGAACAGGTACAGAAAAGCAGACAAACGGTCTGCATTTCCAACCATTTGCCAGACAGAGCAGAGAACTTTTTTTGCAAGTCCTGCAACTAGTGTGCCAAAATACCGCAAAAATCGCCAATACTCCGCAAATGCAGGCGAAAGTAAAGTAAAAATCTTGCATTTAATCAAAAACACCACACGGGAGTGGTGGTGGGGGGGGGGGGGGGCGGGGGGGGCTCCGGTTGGGATTCAATTTTTTCAGCATGTGATAAGAACTACGAGAAAAAGTCCCTGGCAAAACCAGCCGGCCCTCTTCTTGTCCTCTCCCCAATGTCCTTCGATTGCACAGCGCAAATACCGGTAAATATGATTTCCTATTTGGAAAGGTCTTGTCATTTTTTTATCGACAGGTACGCATACGCAAATACAGGTACGCACAGCGCAGCAAAGCGCGCTTAAATATCTCGTTTCCACTGTCAAGTGTAAAGCTAGCAAGGCCTAGGGCATTGTCCTCCATGCATCACAGCATCACACCATGCATCATCCTGCATCTATCATAGCCATCTATGCACATTATATGTTTCTTTCTTTTGGGGGGGGAGGCAAACGCCCCCCTCCACCACTCCCGTGTGGTGGGCTTGGGTTTGGGTGAGTTTGGGAGGTTGTTACTACATCTATCTCTTCCAAGTACTCCCCCACCACATTATATCTGTATATGGTTTTTTTCCTTGGTGGGCTAAAATTTCTGAGTGGTAGGCTAAAATTTCTGACCAGTGGACTAAAATTTTCAAAAAAAGGACTGGTCTGTTTACAGCTTGAGCGACGTATCTGACAAAAATGGACCTGCCTGTTTATAGATTGAGCGACGTATCTTGCGTTAAACGCATTAGCCCCCCCCCTCTCACCACTCCCGTGTGGTGTTTTTGATTAAATGCGACAGGTACGCATACGCAAATACAGGTACGCATAAGCAAATACAGGTACGCACAGCGCAGCAAAGCGCGCTTAAATATCTCGTTTCCACGTTCTAGTGTAAACGTAGCAAGGGGTGTTATTTCTAAAGTATATCGTAGCCAAGTGTGTCTGTCTGTCTGTGATCACTTCACGGAAATCTAAACACTTTTTTAGCGGCGGGGCCGGCCTGAAAGATCACAGGAAGAATATTTTGGACGGGCCTGCCTGTCTTTTTTGCTACAAACTTTTTGAACGGGCCGGCCTGTCTTGTTTTCGGAAACGCAACCTTTTTTTCGCTATGAATTCCACTTGGAAAAAACGCTATAGGTGTGTTTTTTTCTAATTTAACGGGGCGATCCCCTTGTGTGTTTTTTTCTAATCTAGCTTATACGCATTTCTATACAAGCTAGACTAGCTATAGACGGGCAATACCCTGTCATATTCTCGTTTGGGGTGTTATTTGAGGTGTTATCTGTGTTTTCGCGTGAAAAGGTCCAGGCAATAGGTTTCGCGCAAATATTCACCCACCTCACTTGTCATTCCAGCACACCTGAGGTGTTACGAGAATATGACACAGTGATAAGCTGTGATCGCCCGTCTATAGCTAGTATAGAAACATATTGGAAAAAGCACACAAGGGGATCGCCCGTCCCAAAGGGTTTTTATTTTTACCACTACAGACTAGGGAAAGTTTCAAAAACTTCTGTTTTTTTTCTTCTTCTTTTCTTTTTCCATAGAAAAACCGGGCGGCCCGATTTTTTTATAAGTGGAATTCATAGTGAAAAAAGGTAGAGTTTCCGCAAAAACAACAGGCAGGCCCATTCAAAATAGTCTTCACTTGATCTTTCAGGCCGGCCCCGACGCTAAAAAGTGGTTAGGTTTCAGTGAAGTGATCACACAGTTTGCTACGGATATACTTTTAGGAGATCGCCCGTCTATAGCTAGTATAGAAATAGCATATTAGAAAAAAACACAAAAGTGGATCGCCCGTCCCAAAGAGTTTTTATTTTTACCACTACAGACTAGGGAAAGTTTCATGATCAAAAACTTCTATTTTTTTATTTTTATTTTTTTCTTTTTATTTTTCTTTTTCCATAGAAAAACTGAGCGGCCCGATTTTTCCAAGTGGAATTAATAGCGAAAAAAAGGTTGCGTTTCCGCAAAAAAAGACAGGCAGGCCAGTCCAAAATATTCTTCCCGTGATCTTTCAGGCCGGCCCCGCCGCTAAAAAAGTGGTAAGGTTTCCGTGAAGTGATGACAGACAGACACACTTGGGTACGATATACTTTTAGACATCTGGGTTTTCGTGTAAAAAAGTCCAGGCAATGTTTTTCCCAGCACATTGTATGTTTGTTTCCTTGGGGGGGGGGGGGCGCTCCACCACTCCGCATGGTGGGTTTGGGTTTGGGTGAGTTTGGGGGACGTTACTTTCCCTAGTTATACTCCCCCACCACATTATATCGTTTTTTCCTTGGTGAGCTAAAATTTCTGACCGGTGGGCTAAAATTTCTGACTGGTGGGACAGTGAGACGAATTTTCAAAACAAGGACTGGCTTGTTTACAGCTTGAGCGACGTATCTCACAAAAAGGGACCGGCCTGTTTATAGGTTGAGCGACATATCACATTCTTGCGTTAGCAACCACCCCCCCCCCCCCCACACACACACACCATCACTCACGTGTGGTGTTTTTGATTAAATGCGACAGGTACGCATATGCAAATATAGGTACGCATACGCAAATACAGGTACGCACAGCGAAGCAAAGCGAGCTTAAATATATCGTTTCTAAAAGTATATGGTAACCAAGTATGTCCGTCATCACTTCACGAAAACCTAACCACTTTTTAGCGGCGGGGCCGGACTGAAATATCACGGGAAGAATGTTTTTGACGGGTCAGCCTGTTTTTTTTTTTGGAAACGCAACCTTTTTTTCACTACGAATTCCACTTGGGAAAAATCGGGCCGTCCTGTTTTTCTATTGAAAAAGAAAAAGAAAAAAGACAGCTGTTTTTGAAACTTTTCCCAGTCTGTGGTGATAAAAATAAAAACGCTGTGGGACGGGCAATCCCCTTGTGTGCTTATTCTAATACTAGTAATAGATTATTTCTAAAGTACTACTATAGCTAGTACTACTATAGCTAGTACTAGCTATAGACGGGCAATCCCCTGTCATATTCTCGTAGTTTTTTAGTCGCACCTCTAAGAACAAGTGAAGAATTTCTGCCTCCTCAAATTTCTGCAAAAAATAACGTGTGTTAGATAAGTAAAAGCGCCGGTCCACAACAGGTGGCACCCCTAGCGGGAAAAGATGAAGGAAAGCGTCACCAAGTGGCACCCTCAGCGTGGTGTCCAACGAAGTGTCACCAAAGACCAAGCAATTCAAGGGCGAAACGCATCGAATGAAAACATTTGTGGCACTAATAACTAGAATGAGAAAAAGTGACGCAAAGCGTCACGCGAAGGCGGGCGGTGTGTGTGTGTGTGTGTGTCGTGGACCTGCCAATTGCAACGTATGGCAATTTAGGGGTAAAAAAAATATCTGTAATGTATTAAAATTTTCTGTTTTAATTTAACCGGGGGTACTAGGGCTAGTAGGGGTACCGGGGTAAACGTGAAAAAAACACCATGACTCAAAGCAGTTTCAGCCATAGAACTTGAAAACAGTGCAGCCTTGCAATTTTGGTTCAAGCAGGAGATTTTGTGACATATTTTCCGGAACTGATGTTATCAAACACACTCCAAGTAGCGGTGGATCCGGAAACGAAAGGGAAAGTCATGAACCGGTGCGCGGCCGGAGGTACGAAAACGTGCTAGACGTTCATGCAAAATTCAAACAGTATGCCGGCCCACCCGGTATATAATGGCAATACTTACCGTTCCGGTCTGTCGGTTATCCTTGGTCTGAAGTCTACGGAGTCCCTACTTTAGGTATTCCACAGTCTTCATATCGTTAGTACAGTTATCTGTTATTAAATATCGTGCTACCGTAAAAATCTGGAGTTGCTAATAAAATTAATGTGGTATGGAAATTTTCCTCTGTTTCTGGGAAATTTTCAAGAGTCAGACAGAAAGCGGTGTCGAGAGAAAAAGCAGAGGGATGGAATTTTTACTGATGCGCTTCCTGGGGATGTATGTTTTTTCTTGAGATGTTTTGAATGCATGGTATGCAAAATGCAAACAGGTAGGGGCAATGATTTTCTTGAGCTGGGGCATTACTCACGAGCTGTTTTGTAGCGGGGCATGGGTTTCTGTAATAAAGGGGTTTTGAGGTTTGACAGCTCACAGCTCAAGTTGGGGGAATGTGGGGTTTCATGAGGCATGGATGCAAGTGAGGATGCTGGGAAGTTTCCTTTTCACGGACCATTACGCGAACTTCTTCTTAGCTCCGATTAGCCTCTGTCCCACCAAGGGGACATCCATGGAGCGTTGGTAGGTGTGCGTTGAGAAAGTCTTGCCGTTCCAAGGCAAGACTTATTCTACACATCCAACGGCCCACATGCCGTCCATCACACCAGAATGCCGAACCTACCGAGGGTGCGCACAACAACTGAGTGCCAGGACGAAGACGGTTACTCCTCACAATTGCATGACAAGAGTCATCCGGGGGGGGGAAGCTGTAGAGCGAAATTCAAAATTCAAATTTGAAATTTAAAATAGAAATCAAATTTGAATTTAGCACAAATTCCGAAAACCAAAATGATTCGGAGTAACGCCAACAGTTACACTTCTCTCCTTCAATCGTCCATACGATCCCAAGAAGGAGGAGAAGCCATCAACCTCGAACCAGACCTCGACAGCCTCCATATTCCTACCGCTCACATTTACCTCTCTACTCCTAATAAATGGGGGTTATCGGATAAACCGGAAAGGGAGGATTGTAGGCGCAGATAGGTAAATATGTGCTACTTTAATATACTCCTGCCACGGTGTCAGTCCAGACACACTGATAAGAGGCCGTTAATATAATATTAATAACCCTCAGTCTTAACCGGGTAAAGATAATATTACTAGAAGTGACCGTTACACTTTTAGACAGGAATATATTATCGTTAGGCCGGACCACGGGAATTGGCTGGTGTTTGCCTTGGTTGTTTTTGGCTCCGCTAGTCTCAGCTCCCACATTTTTCGACCCACCATCTGTGAGACTAACTGAATAATCTGCCGTATACTTGCTGTGTCCTACAGTAGAAACTTTATTGAGAAAAGGGCGCCAAGGGAACGGCCCGATTATATACTAGGCCGGACATACGTAATGGCTCTAACGACACACATTACATATGCAGGCCCATACTGACTATCCAGTTAATTATATTAATGGGTCTAACACTCCCCCTGGATCAAAGTAAATTATTAAATTGACTGTAGGTCCTAATACATCTATTCTGTGAAAATTATAAAAACACAGACTTAAAACATAATAACACTACTCACTCTTACCCTCACTCTCTCCACACACTATATTGCTGTTGTCAGTTTTACGGTCAGGGTTACCGTCCATCAACATGATAGAACATTCGGTGTGTGGTTTGTCCTGTGTTTGAACCTGTGTTTGTTCTGAAGTGGTGGTGTCTGTGTCTGATGGGCTTTGGGGCTCGTCTTCTTCCGGCGGTGTCACATCACCCAACACAGCTTCGAGATCCTCTACCTCTTTTACCGTGTAAGGGAAAGATGAAACAATGCCCCGTGCAAATGGTTTATTGTGTTTAGTAGCAAGAGTAAGAACGCAGTCATGCATAGCATAATATAGCTCTGTATAGAATTCGTCATACTCTCCCTCCTGGCTCGTAATCAGCCCATCTCTCACAGTTCTGCTCTTAAGCTCCTGATTGAGGGCAGTAACTAACCGCTGTATTTCTTCAATGGGGGGTAGTCACCCACCCCTTAACACCCGTTTTCCGTCCCTTACCCAAACGTTACTATCCTCAGCACTACCTGGCTCTCCTTCTTCCAGGACCACAGGAGGTCCAAATAAAGATGATGAGGATGTACTAGGTAATACAGTGGTAGGTTGCAAAGACGAGATGTGAGTCAAAGTCGGTACAGACAAGGGAGGTACAGACAATCCAGGATCACTCACACCAGCTACCCCCTCTACTACTCCCCCTACTCCTAAGTACAGAGAAAAACTGAACTTAGGATTGCTTCCTCCCCATGATGCTATGTATTATGAACCCGCCACTTTGTTTACACACATCACTTTGTGGAGAGAAAGTACCATTCCTATTCAATCCAGCATCACAACTACCTCTCCTCTCACACCTACTACTACTACTTCTACTACTACTACTACTACTACGGAACACGAGCGGCGTCGCGAGCCTGGACAGCACTTTCGCGGCCGCCTTGAGTTTCAACGGCAGCGTCGAGAACTGGGACGTGAGCGGTGTCACGAACATGCACGGGGCTTTCGCGTCCGCTTATGCCTTCAACCGGCCGCTGGGCGCGTGGCAGACCTCGTCCGTCACGAACCTGGACTCGATCTTGCTGGAGGCCAGGGCGTTCAACCAGAACCTCGACGGCTGGCACACCGGCCGGGTCACCGGGCTGTCTTACGTCTTTGGTTGTCCGCTGCGCAACTGCGTCTTTAACCAGCCCCTGGGCAGCTGGGAGGTGTCGGCCGCGGCGGGCTGGGAAAATGAAACGGCTGCATGTGGGGCATGTTCATTGGCAACTGTGTTTTCGATCAGAACCTCAGGAGCTGGAACCTAAGCGCCCATGCGGCCGGGGCAGGCGCGTGCGCACGGATCTTCCAGCCCTATGGTATCTACACGCCCGACCAAGGCATCCAGCAGAGCAACCTGCCGGCCCAGTGTACTAGCTACGTCCGGGGGTGCGGCAAAAATCATTGGGAACAATAAGGAAAAAGCCGGGCCCCGGCCGGCGGGCGTGGTGTATGAGCCAGGTGGCAGCTGCAGCCCGGGGTCCGGAGGCTCCGGGGGGCTGCGCTGGCCGGGACTCTCTCTCTCTTCTCTCCCCCGGGCCCTCTCCCCTGGGGGGAGGGAGGGGGAGAACGGCGCCCCCTCCCAGGCACGGGACGCGCCCCCCCGGAGGGGGCGGGAGGGAGTGCGGCCGCGCGGGTGGCGGTGCTGGCAGTCTAGCTTGGCAAAGCGTAGCGCCCTGACTCTGCCGTCCCGCCCGTTCTGTTCATGCACCGACGCCGGGGTACGTGGCTGCCCTGGCCGCTGTGGCGGCTGCTGCTGTGGCTGGCGGTGGCTGGCGCTGGCCGCGGGGGCGCGTAGGGCGCCGCGTACTGCACACCCGACCCGAGTTCCCCGACCTCGGCCCCGGCCTCGGCCTCGGCCTCGGCCTCGCCGTCCCCGGAAGCCAGCATTCAGGAGGCAACCGTCTGGTTTGGGCCCGGGCCCTGAGAGCCTGGCGGCGGCGCCTGGGCCTGGCCCAGCCGGCCTGGCCGGCATTTGAGTAGAGAGAGACAGAGAGAGAGAGAGAGAGAGGCACGACTTTAAAAAGGATGCTCCGCATCCTTGACCAGCTGTCTTCTTTTTAAATTAAACCAGACTGGCTTAGCAAAGTCACCGCAGCTGAGGGGGTTAGGTCCGAGCGTGCAGCCGGAGGGGGAGTACAGCTCTCCTAGACGCCCCCCCCCCTTCCCCGACGTCAGACGCCAGAGCAGTGGGGCTCAGGGGGAAGAGGCCTGCGTGCAGCTAGCTGGAGCAGTGTCTTTTTTTACTGGCTCCGGCTCTGCGTCGTCTTTCGCAGCCGCTGCGCAGGTAGGAAGAGTGGAGCCCCCCCTCGTCCCATCTACCCCCAAGAACTACCTCGTCCCCTCCCAAGACTCTCCTCCTGGTGGTGCTGCCAGCACCAGCAAGCAAGAAAGCCTGCTGCTTGGCCCGGGTGCCCCTGCGCGACTGCGTTGGGTGTGTCTGGCTTCTTACCTACCATGAAGGGTTACCACACCCGCGCACGTAGACTTCGCGGCAGCGAGCGGGCAGGTTGCTAGGCTGAATACCCATGTTAGACAGGTAGATCCCCCTAGACTGGAATATCTGTGTGCAAACATACGCGCCAGTGGTCGAGGCCACGTTCCAGGCCGTGAGGTCCTGGTCAAACACACAATTGCCACCGAACATGCCCACAAACCTCGAGGCCGCCATGGCGGCCGACACGTCCCAGTTGCCCAGGGGCTGGTTAAACACACAGCGGTCTGCCGGGTCACATTTGAAAGCAGAAGTTAAATTAGACACACTGCTTATATTCCAGCCGCCGATCGGCTGGTTGAAAGCGTACGTGCTACCGAACGTCCTTGCTAGGCTGGTGACCCGGCTCGTGTCCCAGTCGCCGATCGGCTGGTTAAAGACGTACGTATTCGCGAACGTCCCATATAGGCTGGTAACCCGGCTCGTGTTCCAGCCGCCGATCGGCTGGTTGAAAGCGTACGCGCCATTGAAAGTCTCAGATAGGCTGGTGACCCGGCTCGTGTTCCAGCCGCCGATCGGCCGATTAAAGGCGTACGCCTCCATGAAAGTCGCGTCTAGGCTGGTGACCTGGCTCGTGTTCCAGCCCCCGATGCTGCCGTTGAAGGCCTTCGCACGCCAGAACGTGGCCGCGAGGCTAGCCACGCCGCTCGTGTTCCAGCCGTCGAGGTCCTGGTTGAACTTGGCGCAGTACTGAAACAGGCTGGCGAAGCCGTTGGGGTGGGTAGCGGGCGTGAGCCACGACCAGTCCCAGTCGCGCGCATCACCCACGAAATCGCTCATGTAGCTCAGCAGGTACTCGGGCGCCACGTCACGCAGGGCGCGCGAGCCGGCCGTCGGCGCCAGGTAGCGCAGCAGGAACTCGTTAGCAGAAGAAGGATACGGCGCCCGCGTGAAGAGCGGGGTCGTGCTGCCCACCGGGTGGTACAACTGCACGTCACCCCACGCCACCACGTCCACCACCCAGGCGCCCTCCACGTACCACAGCCCGTCCACGCGGACGCTCAGGCGTAGCCAGTAGTCGCCGGCGCTGGCGTACGTGTGCGTGCAGACGGCGCCGTTGGCGTGCGCGCACGAGTCGGGCGCCGATCCGTCCCCCCAGTCCACGCCGTACGTGCCGCCCTGGCCCGGGCCCGCCGCGGGCGGCATCGTCAGCGTGGTCGTGGCGTTAGTGGCGTGCGTGCGCACGAGCGCCAGAAAGTGCGAACGCGAGCACGCGGCGGGCCAGTGCGCCTGGCTCAGCGCCGTGTACCGCGCCAGCCGCATGCAGTCGGCCGAGCCCGGCGCGAGCGCGGGCGTCGACCAGCCGGCGAGGGCATTGGCCGCAGCTCCGGACGTAGGCGACCGTAGCTGTTAGCGACAAAGCTCAGCAGGATGGAGAGCCTGATGGTCGGCCCGCAAGCGCGCAACTACTCCGGCGTAGGCAGGCAGAGCCGGCGGCAGAACTTGGGGTCTGGATCTAGCAGCCGCCAGTCTCGCTGCGCGTTCAAGGCGATATTGGGGGGCTGTAGATCCGTGTGCAAGAGCGGCAGGGTATCGGCCGAGAAGTCGAGCAACCGCCGGAGAAATTCCTCCATTCTCTGTCGGTCCTTGCCGTCGACAGGATATAGTAAGGGCCAACCCGCAGGCTGACCTTCAAGTTTTTTTCATACATTGAAATATATATTTTTCATGACGAAATCAAAGATTAATTCGTATTAAAACGTTTTAAAAAAATTTGGATGAAATCCGCAACTTTTTCCGTTACTGATAACGGTTTTTTTGACTGTTATCTCATTATACACCAAAAACACACTAATCAACGTTCTGGTCTAGTTTTCAGCGCACAGGATTTGTTGTTTTCAATCAAAATTTTTGTTTTATTATTGGAAAACATATTCAAACTATTTCCTTTGAAGTTTTGAAATTATTTTGATTTTTCAAACTGCTTAACGGTAGTTTACACCTTTCATACACCTTTCATACACCTTTCATACACTTTTATGCACATCGGCTACCAAACACCTTCAAGCAATGTTTTTTTGCAGTAAAACTAAAAAATAAATTTATTTATTATGATTTTGATGTTTTTGAATTTCAAATTCAAATTATATTTGAATTTATAACCGTTAGTGATACAGTTGGTGACTCTCGTGACTGAACTGTGGCAAAGTAAATGAAAATTGTACGCAAACACTGTTACACTAAAAATATATTAATTAATAAAATTAAATATGTAATATATTCACTTATTTAATTATTTTGATATTTTTCAAATTATTTTTGAATTTGTAACCGTTAGTGAGACAGTTACAGTCGGGAACGGTGGCAAAATACGTTGAACTTTACGCAAACGCAGTGTCACAATAAAAATATATTATTACCAAACTTCACACTCAACAATTGACTATTAATAAAATTGAAACAAAGCATCATAGCTGATTCTAAGAAAATATTGAAACATAGATCATATACTTCCGGAACACACGTGTGCCGGATTGTGAAGCACATAAGTAATGTTACAGTCACGTCGCATCTGTGGATGCAGATCATATATATATTAACTGAAATATTAATAATTCTGACTTGATTTCATGGAAAAAGAAATATTTATTGAATACAAATAGATATTAACTTAGAAACAATTGTATATTAGGCAATCAACGTCGCTCAGTTCGCTGCTTTTTGGAACGAGGCTCAGGAGAGACATCTTCATCTCGGCTTGACCTGCGGCGGTCTTTTCCTCGTTTGCGTTCAACACTGGGAGGATGGCGCCGCTGAGAACTCTCAGACTCTGACTCTTAAACATAATTATGTTCATCGCGATCCTCGTCGCGGCGGCTTCTTTTGTAGCGATAATCATCACTGCCGCCGCGCTTGGCCGATCCTTTTGCAATTGTCAACCTTTCGCGATATAGGCTCAACTTCTGTTCCAAAGCATTCATTTTCGTCTCCAGTACCTCCGTCTCCAATTTGGCTACTTCGACCTCACCTTCTGCCTTTACACATTTTCTTTGCCATTCACTACTTTCCTTTTTGAGCTTCTCCACCTGCTTGTCCAAATCCTTCTTTGCCTACAGCAACGTCGACACACCAACGACATAAAACAGACGGGCAAATAGAATCATGACCTTTTCAGCAGCCTCCTTATCATGAAGGGCAGCGTTGCGCTCCTCCACCGCAGCAGCCTTTTCCTCAGCGTACTTTCTCTTGAGCTATCCAATACAATGCAAAAGATAAGTAACGAGAGAAAGAAAACAGTACCCTATCTGCATTTTTCACTTTATTGTTGAGTTTGTTTATGGCAGCCTGCTGACTCTCAAGCCTCGTCTCCAACTCCGTGCACTTTGCGGCGTCCAATTTCAACTCATCGCTGTCATGGTCGCAGGCGTTGTCCACTGCATCTTTAAGCTTGGCTTCTAGGTCGGCCACTTTATTATCCAGATGTTCTTTGATCTCGATGAACTTCTCGGAATTCTGAGCCAAAGTTGCAGCCAAACTTTTGATTTTTTCCTTCTTCTCTCCAACGTCCTGAACCAACTAAGGGCACAAGCCAGTCAATGTGATCATAAGGTAGTTTGAAAAAACATAGTACCTCGTTAAGTTTTTTTTCCAACTCAGCGGATTGGGTCCTGGCATGAATCAATTCCTTCATGGTTGCGTTGTCGCTGCCGCTGGGGGGCTGGGGAGCATCTGAAACAGGTAGGTCACGCAAAGAAATGGCACGACCTATGTATCCCGCCAATACATCACAGTTTTGCCTGTCAACCTCAGGGTTAATGGTAGTAAGATCAAAACGCTTGGGCACATTAGGATCAGCCATCATTTTTGACAGCATGGACTGCATCTCCTCTGAAGGGAAACCATAAATGTCAGAAGTGCGGAAAGATGCAACGTATACTTCCTGCTTGTCGGGCGGGCCAGACAGAAAGGAACCAAGCTGACGTTGATACGTTCTGGTCTTCTCATTATCCAGTTTGGTAGTGTGGCTCAAGACTTGCAGTGTGTGAACCAAAGCAAGAGTAGTGCCGGGATCCTTCAATGCTTCCGCCCTGGATTTCTTCTTCGCCGAAGATGCAAAATTCAAATTCCACGTAAACACCCCCGGACCAAGAGGATTGCTGCCGAGCCGAGCCTTGTCCAGCAAAACAAGCCTTTCCTTTCCCCATTCTCCGCACACCAGCTTGGCAGCGCCAGCTTGTTCAGACCAATCACTTCCAGTCCATGGCTGACGAAGGAATGCGTTCTCCCGCGGAGGGTGCGCGTCGAAGACCTAAAATTCAAAAAGAATAATTCTAAGACACTATAAAGACGAAACAAAACGTGTGTGTGTGTGTGTGTGTGTTGTGTGTGTGTGTGTGTGTGTTGTGTGTGTTGTGTGTGTGCGTGTGTGTGTGTTGTGTGTGGTGTTTGTCTGTGTTTGTGTGTGTGTTTGTGTGTGTGTGTGTGTTGTGTGTGTGTGTGTGTGTGTGTGTCTGTGTGTGTGTGTGTTGTGTGTGTGTGTGTGTGTGTGTGTGTGTGTGGAACACGAGCGAACACGAAGGAACACGAGCGATAAGGAAGGAACACGAGCGAACACGAAGGAACACGAGCGAACACGGGCGAACACGAGCGATGGGGAGGGAACACGAGCGATGGGGAGGGAACACGAGCGATGGGGAGGGAACACGAGCGATAGGGAGGGAACACGAGCGATGGGGTGTGCGTTGGCTCGGGGTTGGCACGTGTGTGTGTATGTGTGTGTGTGTGTGTGTGTGTGTTGTGTGTGGTGTTTGTCTGTGTGTTTGTCTGTGTTTGTGTGTGTGTGTGTGTGTTGTGTGTGTGTGTGTGTTGTGTGTGTGTGTGTGTGTGTGTGTGTTGTGTGTGTGTATGTGTGTGTGTGTGTGTGTGTGTTGTGTGTGTGTGTGTGTGTGAAAACAACAAGCAAACGTTGTTTACTTTTAAAGTATTGGTGTCAGCTGGATGCTGCTCAAGGCGAGTTTCATCCACCTCCAAATGCAAGAATTCCTTGACACGGTTTTCCCTGGTGTCGCCATCGGCTATGCCGCAAGGAAGGTCGAAAGCCAACCAGGGTGGAGACTGCAGCGTCAAAGGGAGCAAGGACTTGGTATTCTGGCCCGAGGTCTGAGCTGTCTGATTCGCAGACGTCCGAGGTCCAAATGCGTGTGCCAGTTGGGCGGTTGGTCCAAGCACGTTGGGGCGGCCTTGCTTGTCGTCGTCTTCTCCTTCAGCTGGAACAGCAGGGAGAGGATTTTTCAGTCCAAGTATCGCCTGCATGTTGCCTAAAAAGTACAACAGACTGTTGAAGAGCAAGGAATCAGATGCTATATGAACAGAGACAATCGGTGGTAAAGAACGTGACCTGTGTTGAAAGGTGTTCTTTTGGTGTCTTTTCAAACTCGAGAGATGTGGGACTGCTTTCCCCCCCAACCCGTACACCGTTGCTAAAACCGCCAAAAACCTTACCAACATTGAGAGGTGTAGTTTTTGTAAAACGACACAAAATGGGGTGGTTTTCACTAGTGAGAGCAGCGGCCCACCCGTCACGAAATTTTCTTGAATTTTTACACCACCGTACACCTTCGTACACCAACAGTACACCAACAGTACACCAGCATACACCGTTCAATCTCCTGCTTGCTGTGTTTATTTTTACGATACAAAATTCACTGTGTGATCTGTCTGTCATTTTCCCCTTCTGATCCATAATTTTCCAACCCCAAATTCTTGCACATTCTGTAGTTGTATGCTGCGGCAAAAAGGAAAATGGAAGGCAAACGAAGCGCGCATAACTGCTCAAAAGCTCTCAGCGCGGCAACTGGTTTAGATTTTTTTTGCTGTATTTGTCTTGTCTTATCGTTTCATGCTGGTGGTGTAGGCCGATGCTGCTCTCAGGCTGCCACCTTCGACGTCAACTACCTCGGCACATAGCAGTGATACCTCTTTGCCATCACTGCTTCCAGTCAGCAAATGTGCCTCAGTGTGGAAAAAATATGTGGGAATGTCGAGCAAGGGCTTGATGTTTCGTTTTGCCTTAAGCAAAAGTCCAGTCTGTCGCCTCCTCCCAAGCCATCATCTCAGCTTACAGCAGTAAATCGTGTCATGCATGTCCTGGGAACAGAGGCGGGGCGAATGCAGTCAAATGATGTCATGTCCGAGCTGGCCAAATGGGGTTTTAGTTCTATAGTAAGAATTCTTGAGGCTACAGAAGGCATTGAGGATCCATCTCCGTCCACTGTACCGCCTTATGTGTCGTCTTTGGTAGGGGAGGTTCTCTCTTTGTCTATCTTTTCTCTCCTCTCTCTCTCTCTCTCTCTCTCTCTCTCTCTCTCTTCTCTCTCTCTCTCTTCCTCTCTTCTCTCTCTCTCTCTCTTCTCTCTTCTCCCTCTCTCTCTCACTCTCTCTCTCTCTTCCTCTCTCTCTCTCTCCCTCTATCTCTGACATGTAAGTTTTGCACATACTAATACACAAAACTATACACACATGCTCTTTCTTATTTTTCCTCTCTCTCTTTCTTTTTTTTAGGTGCAACATTTGTTTGATCATGGTCCTTTGTCAGCCACGCTCCTGGGTTGGGAATCTCAGTCTCTTAGCCACTTTCTCAGCAGCAGTTTTGCCAGTGTTCCTGTTCAGTACGATCCCATCAGCCTTCAATTAGGAATGGATGCTTTTGGAATAGAGGAGTATTTTGCTGATGCCCATCCATCGCACGATCGGCACATTCGTTCGGGGCACCAGTACGTCTTATGTTGCACAGAGGCCAAGGCATACCAGCAATATTGTGCAGATTACAAAAGCTTTAAAACCGTTTTACCAGCCATTTGGAAGGCCATCCAGGATGGGGAGGGATTCGATTTTGAGCCGAGGCAAAGGAAACGAAGGACTGAGGAGCAGCTTAAATTAGCATTTGAGGCAGGTGAGGAAGGAAGGAGTCTGGCGGTGTGACGGGTGCAACCCTCCCAGCTACCATGTTATCCGTCTGGATTGGAAGGGCAAGGATCACAAGTGCAGGCAGAGCTTACTCCAACGGATGCCCAGCAAAGCAAAGAGACCTTTTCAGTCATTTGCAGTCAGCCCAAGATTGCAGGATCAGCCAGCTCGGTTGCGTAATAATCTGTCTGTGTACAAGGAGTATTTGTCAGAGAGGGAGAAGCTGCAACTTCTCAGCGTGTTTCTGTTTCGGTTTTGCCAACGTCGGCTACTCAGTCAGCAGGGGTCACATTTGCGCTCTCTTTCTCTCTCTCTCTGTCAGTCTGTCTCTCTCTTCCTCATTTCCTCTTGCTCGCAATCAGTTTGACTGCATTGACCCCCAATTTTGTACCGTTGTTTGGATTTTCTCCTTTTTTCAGAGCGGAGCAACGAGTACAATCTTTAAATTTTCAGCCTCGTTGTGAGATCGTCCCGCCATGGTTGAGACTGTCACACTACGTTTGACTAATACATATATTATAGGACTCCAATCTTCAATGAAAGTCAAAGGCGATTAAAAGTGACACAGCTGCGGATTTATTGGAACAAGCGGATTGGGGAATACTTGGTACATCCCAAATCAACCTTTACAAAGCTCATTGGTTCTCCACTACGTTCTGACTTTACCCGTTTCACACAGCAGTTGTGGATTGAACACAGGCACAGCAAAGTCTGGAACAAGTGTCCGACGTGTATCGAATACACAAAAGACACTGCCAGGCTGGCTGCGATTCAGGAGAAAGAAGAGCAGTATAGATTATTGCCGGACAGAGTTATTTTTAATGAGGAGGAGGAAGAGAAAGAAGCCTTGATGGCAAAACTCGAAAAATCCGAGCGTCATTTCCGTGCCAAACGAAATACTGAGTTTTACGCTGAAGACTTAGAGAGTATAAGAGATGATGCCCGAACTGCAATCATTGTTGTAGATTTTTCCAGAATGAGCGTTGGAGGAGGGAAAACCAAAGATGTGAACGATTGCATAGCTGTGATTTTAAAAGGTGACGGAAGAGGAGGCGTGAAGAGAAAGTATGTTGACACACTACCTCACAAAGACGACGCTTACACATCCAATGACTATCATTTCTTTCGTCTATGGTTGTCTGAGATTTTAGAGAAAAAGATCAGAGGCATGGGGGTGGTGAAAGTGATATTATGGTCAGACGGTGGAAGGAAACATTTCAAGCAAAGGTTTGCTTTGGCCGAGTTTAGTTTAATAAGAAAAAAACATGAGTGGCTACACTCAGCTGTTTGGAATTTTTGGGCATCTTATCACGGGAAAGCTTTATGCGACTCACATGCAGGAAAGATAGCAGAGATGGTGGCCTACATGGCTTTTCACCATGATCATGTGGGTGTGGCAAGATTCGCGTGACTTGGCACACCTGATCCGGAATTATCTTTCCAACTCTGAAGTTATGGTCTTTGATGGTTTGATCGACCGATCAGAGAACTTCAAGCATAACGTCATAGGCATTACCGATCTTTGGAAGTATCATTTTTTTGAAAGCACTGACACTCCAGGGAAGCTCAAAATCGCGACTTTTCGTG
>WBZZ01001960.1:192500-210000 GCA_019918135.1 Paulinella micropora
TCAGCGAGTGGAAGCATAGATAGCCACAGCGACGTGACGATATCAGGCTTCCCAGCAGATAATCAACTGATTATGTATAGCACGGGGCAATGGAGAAACACCACACCGCCATTTCTTAGATTAGACGGCACTGCTAGTATGACGGGGGCGCTAAATATGAATGGTTTTGCTATTTCAGGGGCTTCTACATATAATGGAATTAATCTCGCTAATCTCGCAGTTGATGGTTCGGTGGTCAAACTAACAGGAGACCAAACCATAGCGGGTATTAAAACATTTAGCAGTATAATAAATGCCAGTGCGGGGATTGATATGAAAAGCCAAAGCATAACAAATGTCAATCTTGTTGATGGCATTGATGTTTCCGCCCTTGACACTTCGGTGGTTAAACTAACAGGAGACCAAACCATAGCAGGGAATAAAAATTTACATCAACTTTGGAAGTAAGTGGTTCATCCAATCCTGCTACTTTTGACGGCATCGGTATCGCATTTGATACAAAAATAGGAGTGATTGCAGCACAAAAAACAGCAACAGCGACTTGGTATCCGATACAAATAACTGGTTCGTATGTAGAGTTATATTCAGGTAATACTTTAATTATAACCGCAACTGGAACAACACTATCTTTGAATAACAACAAAATAACAAACTTAGCCACACCATCAGCAACAACGGATGGAGCAAACAAAAGTTATGTGGATACATTAGACGGGCAAAATGTGAAACTAACAGGAAACCAAACCATAGCAGGAATTAAGACATATAGCAGTGGTCTTGAAATAACTGGAAATTCAACGAATGCAACAACAAAAGGAACATTCGTGGTCTTTAACTCCACAGCCAATATAGGAACTATCGGATGCCTTAACATGAGCACGGGCGTAAATTATAACTTTGAAATAAACACGAAAAAAATAAGTTTCATTATTGATGGAGCGATAGTCGGTTGGGTAAATGCTTCGGGGCTAGATTGTAATAGTAGCAAAATAGCCAACCTTGGAACTCCGACATTAGCGACGGACGGAGCGACAAAAGGGTATGCGGACACATTGGACGGGCAAAATGTAAAACTAACAGGAGACCAAACAATAACGGGAATTAAAATATTTAATGGAACGAGAAATGATATACGTGGGCTGACTTTGTTGAACCAAGCAGATTTTAATAATGTGGATATCATTAATGGTGGAAATATTACATATAATGGGGCGCGGATATTAAACCAAAACGGAGGAGACATATTCTTTTCACAGACAACAGGTGATTGGCAGTCTTTCTTATATACTCTAAATACCGCTACAAGTGGAACCGCAGACCAAAGAGGTTATGTATTTACGAATGTAGCATTTGATGTAAAAGGAGCAGGACTTTATATTTCAAAACTTACAGATGCTAAATTTCTTTCGTCCGACATTGTCCGTTTAATAATGCTGGTGGTATGAAATTTTATGGTGCCTTAGATATGAATTCAAACAACATAACAAATGGCGGAACGATAACAGGAACAACAATTACTTCAACTGCGGGCATATCAACAACAACAATAACAGCAAGCGACAAAATAACAACATCATCAGGCAAACCAATAATAATAGGAAACACAACGAAAGGAACCGGAACAACTGGAGGATTAGAATTGTATGGAACTTCAAGCAATATCGGAGGAGCACACTTACAGGCGATAACAACACAGGATGCTTATCCAACATTCCAATTATTAAACTGGACACATGACAATATTACTTTATGCTTTGATTCTTATTTTGATGGTGCGAACTGGAAATCAAGTGCTTCTGGTTCAAACTTTACAATAGCTAAAGGTGGCAACAAACTTGTTTTTAATTATAAATCGGGAATAACCGCAGGGAGCAATATAACATGGTCAGAAGCAATGAACATAAGCACAGCAGGATTGATAAAGGCAAATGCGGGGATATCAACAACAACATTAACAACAAGTGGCTTATTAACAGCAACAGGAGGTTCTAGCATAGTTATACAAGGAAATACAAATGGTGGTAATACAAGAGGAATATTTTTGTGGGACACTGGCAATACAAATTATGGTATTTATATGGCATCAAATGGAGGAGGTGCAAATACCAGAAGTCTAGCAGGAGGGTCTGCGGTTGCAGGCAACGATTTCACTTCTTTCGCCGTTAGATTTAGAGTAAGTAATGTTTCAACAGATGGTTTTATATGGGAACTCATCCGAACAATTGTTAATGTCATTAAACGGGGCAAACGGGACTTTATGGACGAAAGGATTAATAACGGCAAATGCGGGGATATCAACAACAACGGCAACCGCGAGTGGATTAATAACGGCAAATGCGGGTATATCTGTTGTTAATAGCACAGTCGACATACGCGGGGAAGCAAGAAGTGGGTCTCATGCTACACCAGTCGGGTTATATGTCACAGCCAATCTTGGAGCATCTTCTGCTGGTGTTGAATTCAGACACAGCAACGGGACACAGGGAGTTGGTTTTGGTTATAATTCAATATGCTACGGGAAGCAATACCAATCAAGATTTAAATTTTTATGCGAGGGGGACAGGAGTAATCTATGCTCAGAGTGATGCAAGCATGACGACAGCATCCAGCGGATTTTTAACATTAAGAAAAAGACCAAACAATACTACCAACCCACAAATATGTATGAAAGCAGGAGACTCATCAGGTTATGCGGTAGTAATGAATACAGGTGGATTATTACATGCTTGGTCTACTTCATTGTCAAATGGTGAAAATAATACAGGTTATGTTTTTATTGCAGCAGGAGCGAATGTTTGGTCTTCTGGTTCAGATAGGAGATTAAAATCAGATAATAAAACACTAGACTGTGAGGGATGTTGTGAGAAACTAATGAAAATAAACTGCTGTTCATATTATTTGAAATCAGACGAAAAGAAACAGAAAAAGAACCACGGATTTATTGCGGATGAAGTAAAAAAAATATTTCCAGAATTTGTATCTGAAAGTGGAATAAAAGCAGACGATGGGGATGGAAACTTTGAAGGTATATTATACACGGACTTCATACCAATATTGGTCAGTGCTTTTCAACATTTAACGGAAAAAGTGATTAATTTAGAAAAAGAAAATAAAACTTTACTTAATATATTACAAGACCAAACCAACCAATTAGCAGAAATACGAGCAGTTTTATTTCCTTCAAATGCCCCCTAGATTACGCCCACCACCACCAATCACAGAGACGGAAGACCTCACACCCGAGTTGAAAAATGGGGTATTAGATGTCCAAATTAAGCAGGAAGAAAAAAAATTAGACCACGAGTATGAGGACAGCTGGGATTGCTGTTTGACAAAGCGAAAAACTGACAGCCGACTTATTAAATACTTATTTCAAATGGGTATCATCGTTGCCATTATAACCCTTTGTATCGTGAGGTTGTCTGAAAAGAACTTACTGTGCGAGACAGCCAACACTTATGTCGGTATTTTGACCTTACTTATCGGTATCTGCCTTCCTAGCCCATCTTCAAGTAAGAAATGAACACTCGTATAGTTGAGTTTTATACCAAGAAGCATCATTTGAGCAGATTAGCGGAATGGCTTCATCAAAACTACACACCAATCACTAAAAGGTTTATACACACATTTAAATTTTGTTTCTATTCCTTTTTGAATACACCACACACAACTTTCATTTTTTTTCTCACTGACCCGTGAATAGAAATCGCAGGCAGTCCTAGCAGAAATATTAATTAATAAAAAGTTTATAAGCAATAATATAGAGGGCATCACTATGGCAGACTATAAATACCAAAAGATTATTTTTCTAAGTAATGATTTTGCGGGCGGTAGCAAAACATTTGACAAAACCATTAAATTGAACTTTACCCCAACTAGAATGAATGTTAAGTTTATCCACTATATGAATGATATGACTGAAACGAAAACAAAAATCCTTTATATGGACCGAATTGGAATCATTGGCACATTCGCTGATAGCAACACCGCAAACATTTCTAATCTTAGCTACAACTTAGGTATTATTAATTGGACCGACGGGCAATACAGTTTTAGAGTGCTTAAAACAGACAATGGCAGTATTGAGACTGACCTGCTAGCTGGAAGAATTGTTATTTGTTTAGAATTTCTAGCTTAACCCCGCAGGTAAAATAAAAATATATTTTAGAATATATAAAAGTATTTGGAGGATGGAAAAAATTAATGATATACGAGTTAGACCAGTTAAGCAAAACGGAGATGGTGACAAGTTGGCAACAGGATATAAGTTATTTGATGAACCGTATGCCAATATTTTTCTTCTCGCTCGCAAGAAGAGTGGTAAGACGACAGCACTGTTTGAAATCCTGAAACGAACGACTGACAGAAAAACAAGGATTGTCATTATAGCCAGCACGATACACAAAGACCACATTTACAAAGAAATGGTTAAGCACTTCAAGAAGAAGGGAAACCCGATGGCTATATACACATATTTGAAAACGGATGGATACAGTGTGATTGATTACGAGTTAGACAAGCTCAACAAGCCAGATGAAGAGCAAGAAGAAGGCGAAATTGTTCAAGATGGTAAAGATGAAGTAGAAAAGCCAAAATTTTTATACTTTGGTAAAGAGGAAGAGAAGAAAAAGCAGGAGGGAGGCGAAAAAACCCCGAGACCGAGCAAATACATAACACCAGAAGTCGTTTTTGTGTTAGATGATTTGGGTAGTGGTTTAAGGGATAAGTCCGTTAGCGACCTGTTGAAAAAAAATAGACACTACAAGTCAAAGGTGATTATGAGTTCGCAGTATCTTAACGACTTACGGCCTGAGGCGATTAAACAGCCGGACTACCTTCTTATTTTTCCTGGTCAGAGTGTTGATAAAATTGAACTCGTGTATAAGCATCTGGACCTCGGCTATGACCTTGAATACTTCATTGAAAAATACCACGAGGCGACCAAGGAACGGTTTAACTTTTTGTATGTGGATGCGGTATCGGACGAACTGAGGCAGAATTTCAATATTCGATTTAAGTAATTTTATTATTTATTTATTTTCACACATTATATAGGAACCTTTTTTGAAAAAAAAGCTTCACCAAAAAAGTCGGGTGTATGCCAACATCAACAGTGATTATTTCACAACCATCGGGATACAATATCAGCTACAATCCTTCAATGCCACAAGCAGGAGGACGAGAGAAGAAGGGAAAAAAGAAACAAACAGGAGGAAAAGTGAATTGGAAAGCAGTCGGAAAAGCGATAGTGGATGCTAATAGGTTTATCAAGAAGAACCAATTGATTTCAAGGGGTGCTACTTTTCTGAGCGATGTCGGAGTGCCTTATGCGGACCGTGTAGCGAAGGCTGCGATGAAGCAAGGATACGCTAAGCAACAAGGAGGAGCGGTCAAATTTCGGTAGGGACAAACCACTCAAATAAAAAACTAAACTTTCTATTATTTTTTTTTACTAATAATATAATAGTAGTAATGCGAAGTAAGCCAAAGAAGAAACTTAAACAACGACCGCCAAGGATATACAGAACCAAAGATGGCCGACCATATATTAAAGTAAAAGGCAAACGAGCATATCTCAACTTTGGCGAGAAAACGAATGACCTTTCAACACTTCAAATCGTTAAACTGTTTCTGAAATATATGAAAGGGGACAATAAAGCGAAGAAAACACGAAAGACAAAAGAGCGAATTGTTAAGTCCGAATTCAATCGCCTTGAACACGAGAACCGCAACCAGATACAAAACAACCTGCTGAAAAAATATGAACTAATACACGAGCAGGAGGAAAAGGAAAAGAAGTTAAGAGAACAGGCAGAAGATGAGAAGAAAAGAATGGAGAGGAAGGAGAATGCTGACATTAAAGAAAGACAAGAAGAATTAATAAGGGAGGCGAACAGAGAGCAAAAACTTATAGAGGATGTAAAATTTGAACAAGATAGAAAAAATAATTTAATGTTATTACCGCCTTTCCAACCTCAATACATACAAGGACCGCCACAAGCACCACCACAAGCACCACCACAAGCACCACAACTAGGACCACCACAAGCACCCCAAGCACCACCACAAGCACCCCAAGCACCAGAAGAAAAACAGATGCCATTGAAAACAAAAGAAGAGAAAAAGGCTGAAAAAGAATTAAAAGAAAAATACATTGAATTAATGAAGAAAGCGGGCTTTACAACTAAATTTATTAAAAGCTTGAGCAAAACAGAATTTATCAAACTTGGTAAAGGAATAGAGAAAGCGATAGCCGATGCCCAATCAGCAGATGAGCAGAAGGAACTGGCTGAACAATACAAAAAAGAATTAGAACAAGAAAAAAAGCAAGCGGAGGCCAAAGCGAAACACTTTGAAATTAAAGATAAAATATCATACATATCCGCAGGTTAAAAAAATGATTACAAGTATCCAAAATTGGATATACCCAAAACTTTGGGCCCTGCTTTGGAAAAAGAAATGAAAGCTCGGGGCAAACCACCACCAAAAAAAGTTAAAGGAAAACACACGACTGCGGGTATGGCACAAGTTATAGTAGATGAAGGTATTGATTTAGGAATAGACCAGAATGAAATGAGAAAGAAACTCGCTGATTATTTGGGAATAAACCAAGCTGGTGCTGGGGCAAAAACGATGGAGGAATTAATACACAAACTTTTAACAATAGCAAAAATTAAGAAATATTTGAAGAAGGGTAAATACAGGAAAAAAATGAAGAAGAAGGATTATGTAAATAACTTAGTATCTGAAATGAGAAGCGACCCAAATATTAAAAATCAAGTTTCAAATACTCTCGGTATTCAACCAACCGAGGAAGTTCCACAGCCAGAAGTTCAACCACCTCCAACAGAAGAGCAACAACCACCTCCAACAGAAGAGCAACCACCTCCAACAGAAGAGCAACAAAAAATACCAGAGAACTTAGCGGGGGCAGGCAGAGGTTTAATGACGGACGAAATAGACAACATTATGAAAAAGCACGAATGGTATTTGGGAACAGTAGCGAGCGATGAAATAAACAAATTAAAACCAGAAAAAAGAAAGAATTATGGTTTTATAATGAACACACAAAAAAGTTCGCAACCAGGACAACATTGGATTGCTGTTTACTGCTCCTTAGATGACGATAGAAGTATAGAGATCTATGACCCTCTCGCACTGTATAAGCCGACTGAGCTATTTCTACACCAAATGAAACAACTTATAGACAAGAGTAAGCCGAACACATATCTGCTTATGAAGGTTAATCAAGTTAAAAACCAAAGTGATACGAGCACAACCTGCGGGTGGCATAGTATTAGGTTTTTGTTAGAGCGGGCGAAAGGAAACCGTTTTAAATTTGCCAGCGGTTGGACTGACTTAAAAGAAAAAGAAGCTGAGGACCTGAAATCGCAGAATGGGTATGGCTTTGACACATATATATGAATTATTTATTAAAGAAAAAAAATAAAAGAATATAAAAGAATACAAAAGAATATGCCCGACTACAAACAAGGAAAGATTTATGCCATTCGCTCACACCAGACCGATAAGATATATATATTGGTTCAACAACTATATCTTTGTCTAAGAGGTTGGCGAAACATAGATATGAATATAAATTACATAGTCAATCTAAAACAAGATTTACTAAATCAATTGAATTATTAAAATACGACGATGGTTATATTGAATTAATGGAAAACTATCCGTGCGATAGTAGAGAAAATCTTTTGAAAAAAGAAGGAGAACATATACGGAACAATACAGAATGTGTAAATAAACAAATAGCTGGTCGCACAAACCAAGAATACAGACAAGAACATATTGAAGAAATTAAACAATATATGAGAGAAAAATATATGAGAGAAAGAGAAAAAATACTTACACCACATTATTGTCCTTGTGGTGGAACATATACATTGCGAGCGCGAGATAGGCATTTTAGGAGAAAAAACATATAAATTACATTAATAGTTTATATAGTTTTGAAGATATCCAAAAATTATTTCTATAATATATAGCAATGGATTACCGCGGTGGGCGAAGCTCTAACATTTACTATGTCAACAGCAAAAATAGGATAAACGGCACGGACAGTGATTTTACTCACTCCATTGATATGAAATCGCTAGACAACCCGACACACTGTAAAATTCTTCATATCTATGTTCCGAAGTCGTATTACTCTGTGGCGAGCCCCTATAATACTTTTACTCTGAGTGAAGATGGATTTGAGGCTCTGATTACGATACCCGAGGGCAACTACACGATGAACAACTTAAAAAATAAACTGACCGAGGTGCTAACCGCAGATAGCCCCAACGACTACACATATACAATAACAAGCAACAACACAAACACCGACCCAGAAGACGGCAAGCTATTATTTACAGTAGCGAACAATGGAGGCATTCAACCGCGGTTTATATTTGACACCGAAACACGTATCCACGAAGTAATGGGTTTTGACCGCGACTCAACATATTTCTTTGCTAATAATACCATTAGGTCGCCGAATGTCATAATCTTGACTGGTGAAAAAACATAATATCTTCAATCAGACCTCATTGGCGAAGGCGATAACCACGTGCTCCAATAAATATATACAGCGAACGAAATCCCGTTCGGCTCTGTTATCTACGATGGCTCGGGCAGTGAATACGGCAAACGGCTATCTACTAGTTCAAGCAATGTGTATCGGTTTTACTTGACTGACGAAAACGACCAACCAGTTAATCTCAACGGCCTCGGCATTGTAATGACTTTGTTGATTTACCGCGAGACGAATTATTTTAATTTATTTACATCATTTTTTAATTTGTTAAAAAGCCGATAATTAATTATTTTATTTTTTTCTCATATTAAAATATAAGACAACCGTAAAAAGAGGAAAAACAAATGCCAACCCAACATGGAGGCGAACTAGATTTCAGCAGGACTGACTACATCAGTGCTTCTTATCGTTTGAATAAGCTTACCCCTCGTGAGGGTTCTATTAATATCACTGTGTCTACCGCAGGAGGACAGGAAAGCAACTTTGACCTTATCAGTCGCCCGTTTAACTTGGCTCGCTCTGTTTTGAGTTTTAATTATGCTCCGGATGCGAAGGCTGGAAACTACAATAAATGCTTTATGGATTGCCTGGCACCAATTAGGCAGATACAATTGATTACCAGAGGTGGTGTTTATCTGTGCGACATTAATGAAGTCGGAAATATCACAAAGATGATTTGGAAACCCGAAACCTCCATTGATGATTTACTCGCTTTGGAAAACCACGACAATGGAAGTGGAGCTGGATGTATGCTTCAAAAGTGTAATGCTACAACTACGTTTCAACCCGCTAGCGATGCTACAAGGTTGGCAGCATTACAAACAGCATTGACCGCTTCGGCGGCTGGCGGAAATTCACAAGCACAAGTTGATACGGCTATTGATGTTGCGAAAGCACAGGTTCAGGCAGCATTAAAGGCTTGGATGGCACAACCCTCCACAAATGCTCGCCGACACGATGATACCCTTATTGCGAATGAGACTGGCACGAAGTTCGTTAATGTTGCTTTTAATGAGGCTAAGTATTTTTCAGCTGGAACTATTAACAATGCCAGCCCGAGTGTTAATGTTAAGATTAATCTTGGAATGCTTTACAATACTATTTTCGCTCTGGATAAAACTATTATGTTTCCAGAAATTTTGACTTTGCGGATTGTTTGGCAACAGACACCCAAAATCTTTTATTATAACAATGATGCTCTTTCTACTGGTGGTGGCACTGTTGCGGTAGCTGATTCAAATGTTACTATTACTAATCTCAGCCTGTTCTTAGCTGTTGAAACTAACCCCGATGTCGTTCAATCAATTCAACAGAAGATTATGAGCCCCGAAAGTATGAGCTTCAACATTGATTATTCTTATTTGTATAAAAATACCGTCGGAGTAGCTTCAACTTCTCAAAATGTTATACTTAGATTTGATAGAGGCCACGGACGGCGAATTAAGAAAATTTATCACTCTGTTTTCAACACAACCGAAAATAAGAACACCGCTTATGACAATAGCAACCTGCTTGGTGCTAAGGTCCAAACTTTTTATACCACACTAGACGGGGCACGACTTCAAGAATTCAATGTTGATTGTCAAACTGGAAAACTAGAAGACTATATGTATCTTAAACCGAAGTTGGAAGGCTCTTCTTTGATGAATAGCAATGTTTATCAATACAACTGGGTTTGGTGCGATAGCTTTGACAATACTCGCCCACTGTGGAGCAAGGACCAAAATGAAATCAGCGGATTAAGTCTAGACACTGAGCGACGATGGGAGTTTATCGCAACAACTGCCAATATTGCGGCCAATCATTACACATTTGTCGTAACTCAGCAAGAAGTAAATGTTAAGAATGGCACCATTACCAGAAATTAATGAACCTTCACCAAAAAAATTAATAAAAAAAATTATATTTATTTTTTTCTTAGAATATACGAACCTTTTTTAAAAAAAAGCTTCACCAAAAAACGGAGGTGCGGAGGCGGAGTCTCTGCAAAAGCTCCTATGCATCAACGAAATTTGATAGCACAAGACCCTGACGGAGACTTCATTAATGTCAAAGTCGGATATGACGGCAACATTGAAACCAATAGTATGAAAACAGCTTTCGGCGAAGCATTGGTCGGTCAATTAACGCCAGTATTACAAGGGATTTTCCCATACACTATCAATACACGAATATGGACATTAACTCAAACTGATGCGACCATTTCATTTAATGCGAATATGGCCGAACTTAAAACAGATGTGAAGACGACCGCGAATGCTGTATTGACGAGTAAAAAAAGAATTAAATACATAACTGGTATGGGAGTTCTAACACGATTTACTGCTTTATGGAATACTGATGAAACGAAAGAATACAATTCATATATCGGCATAGGTGAAAGTGATTTTACTAATGGCTTCTATTTTTACAAAATAAAAGCGACTGGTATGAATATTGCCAGTGTTAAAGGAGGGGTGCCGACACTTATTCCCCAGGCGACCTGGAATGACCCGTGTGATGGAACCAAAATTATGCCCGCCTTAGACTGGACCAAAGGGAATGTATTCCAGATTAAATTTCAATATCTTGGCTTTGGTGCTATAAGGTTCTACATAGAAAATCCATCAAGTGGAGAATTTCAGCTGGTTCATACAATTAGGTATGCGAATGCGAATGTGGGTGTTAGTCTTTCAAATACAACCCTACCTTTTTCAGCTTGTATCAGAAATTATGGAACTGGTAATGCTTATCAAACATTAAAAACAGCCAGTTGTAGTATGTTTATTGAGGCACCAACACTATTAATTCAAGCATATCAAACGAAGCGGAAGGTAGTGAGCCAGCGAGCACAACGGAAAGCCCAATTATTAGCATAAAAAATAAAACAACTTTTAATGGTGTGACCAATTATTCAATTGTTTATCCATCTCTCGTGAGCATATCAAACGAAGACAGCAAAGTTAATATAGTGCGGATTGTGAAAACGACTGGAACACTTACGGCTGAGAACTTTGCGGATATTGATACAAAAACTTGAATGGTATCAAAGGACACCGCTGCGACTGCCGTTGGTGGTGCCACTATAACGGATGTCATCCTTAAACTGTATGTTAATGCTACTTCTAGCCAGCTTATTGACCTGCGAACTTACGACATTCAACTCTCTCCTGGTGAAAATCTAACATTTTTACAAAAGTCTGTATCCACTGTTAATAATGGAGGAAATGTGAGTGTTATAGTTAATTTCTTAGAAGACCAATGATGTGAATATATAATTAATTTTTGTAATAATTTTTTCTAATATAATAATATAGTAGAGATATGTATCGTCGTAAGTTGTACATCGTTGGAGGTAGGCGGTTTCTAACAAAAGCATCTATCAAATCATACATAAGAAGAATGATAAACAAATATAACAATGGTGAAGTGTTGAACCCAGAAGATAGCAATTTCGTGCGAGACCTAATAACCCATCACCCTTGTCTAAAAAATGGCATCATTGATGTTGAAAGTAATTTGACCACTGGGAGAAAACACTTTCGTGTAAATGGTAAGCCGTTTTCGTGGAATTGCTGTGTTGACCTCATAGGGCTTAGCAAATTAAAAAAAATGGCGAGAGTGATAAAAGAAGCGAGCAGGAATACAATAAGACCTCAAATACAAGAATATCTTGACATCGTGGCTATTGATGTATTCGTAGAACCACGATACATATGCGAAATAAGTGGCGATATATATGAGCGGGTTGATGTCCACGTAGACCACCACTTTGACATCATACAATTCAAAGACATCCTTCAACAATACCTTGAAGTTAATAGAGAATTAGAAGTTGAAGACAACCTTTTGAAAGAACCGCATTTTACCAAATTTAGCGACTTCCACAAACAGAAAGCGATACTGTGAATAATAAAAAAAGAAATAAATATAAGAGGTAAAATGTATCTCTTACGGTAAATACCTCCTACAAATACTTTTTCAATTCATCTTTATTTTGGACCCAAGGTTGACGAACTAACCATTCAATATATGGCTTGTCAATCTTTGCGATGTCTTCTATTTTTTTGCCTTTGTATTTGCCGAAATGAAACAAGTTTGGTTGAGCATTTCTCATTTCTTCAATTGCTTTTATTTCGTCGTGGATTACCTTTTGGACATCTTCCAACGAGAAGGATTTTTTTTCGCCCTCAATGGAAAGTTGTTGGAACTTCTCGCACAGTCTAGTTAGGGTGGACATAGTAGGGTGTATATAGTAGGAAGGAAAAAAATAAAAATAAATAATTATATAGAATGTCCGAGTGGATTAAATTCGTAAAGGCTTACTCCGCCAAACACAGTATACGCTATGGGGAGGCATTGAAAAAGGCTGGCAAGGAATACAGGAAACAAAAGGGAGGCAGTGCTAGTTTATCTGAGGATGTCTATTTGGCTTCGTCTGAACGAAAAGGTGCTGACGGATGGAAGCCAGTCGCAAACAAAGAAAAATCAACAGTGTATGAAAAAGATGGTAAAGCGATTGTGGCATTTAGAGGGAGTGTAGACAAAAGGGACTTACTCACAGATGTCGCATTGGTTAAAGGAGTATTGAAAAGAACACCAAGATACAAAGAAGAGCAGAAGCTGGTTGACGAAGTCATAAAGAAATATGGTAAGGATAATGTAGAGCTGACGGGCCACAGCCTTGGAGGAACGATTGCGAAAGACCTGAGCCGACAAACGGGTGTAAGGGCGACCACATACAATAAAGGTAGTAGCACGAAAGACCTTATTGAAGGAGTGATTGACCGAGTAGCTGACAAGGTAAATCCAAAAGGTAAGAGGGCGAAGACCGCGAAGCTAAGTACGAATTACCGAACCGCATTTGACCCCGTATCATTGCTAGGGGCTACGGCTGTAAATACTAAATTAGTCAAACCAAAAAAAGGAATTCATACAATTAGGAGCTTCAAAGGTAAAGGAGCCAAAAAAATTTATTTATAAATCAACCGCGAATGTGGAAGCCGAGCGGGATGCTGTCATTATCGTTAATGAACTTACGGCCCGCCCATTTATTATCATTAACTTGTTTTTTAACATTAGTCATATGTAAAATGCTAAAATGTAGGACTTGTTGTTGTTTGCTATTTCTATCAATGTGTATTTTTTTCATTTGGAAATCCTTTACATTTTCAACCGACCCGCCTTTGTCCATCTTATCAAATGTATCATAGTTTAGCTGATTAGCATCTAAGCCTTTACCCCTAAAATGGAAATATCTTTTGACTCCATTTTCAGACACTATTTTAACTCCTTTTGAAATATGCTTTAAGTCGTTCTTAGTCATTCCTTCCGTAAAGGCATCCTTCGTCGTAAATTCTAACATATACAATTTCGGTGCTATCCACACACCTTTTATTATCTTACACCCATCGCCTAAGTCGTCCCCTATACCGCCCAGTTTCTTATTACCCATATTCTTTACATACTTGGCACATCTCGTGTGGATTTGGAGGCTGTCTGTGTCGGTGTAGTAAAAGTCGTCTTCAATGCTTCTGTTCGGGTTGGCTTCCTTGATATAGTTGAACATAATTCGTCTGCTATATGCAAGTATGAATGCCCCGTAGTGTGAAGGCTTCGTTATGCTACTCTCTAATAAGATTGGATTGCGAGGTAAGCCCGATATGTGCCATAAATCTTTTCCTTGTTGGTCCGTAAATTTGACAATGTCAGTTATTTAATTACTATTCCAGAATTTCCAGTAATCTTCATTAGTTTGTATATATGTTGTTATTGAAGGTATCGGTCTCTGTATCATCTTACAGTATAGAATATTCATAAACAATTTTGCTAAAAGATATTGCTGGCTACCTTTCTCAGCATTTTCCTTCGCCTTAAACATATCGTCTATGTATTTAGCGAAGACACATTCGGATTTAACGGTGTAGTATCCTTTATGAATGTGGACCGTATAACCTTCGGCTACCATATCCTCAATATCTACACTCGTCAGCCATTGGTCCTTCATATCTTTTAGTCGCCATTTAAGAGACCCCATTTTGTCTCGCTGTCCAATCCTTGAATGTAATATGTCTTTTGGAGAAATGTAGTCAAGGTTGTAAATACAGATTTGAAGATTTAGCGGGTCAAATGGTCCGATTGTTTCCAGTATGTCGCCAACCATAAAAGCTAATAACATCGCGGTTGGATACAAAGATACGACATCCGCATCTACGAGGTAGTCAATTATTTCGTCAAAGGTAATCTGTTTTTTTAGGTATCGTTCATACTGCTTAGAAATGAACCGCCTCTTAGACTGGTAAGTCCTTCCACCGATAATGGCTTTTCTAAATTTTCTTTCCTGCTCCACTGTTAGAAGTCTCACCTCGTATTTACCGTCTACATATTTTTTCCATATGTTAAAAGCCAGACTTGAAGTTGAAATGTGTGAAGTTAGATTGACCTTATGAGCTGTAAATAGTGTTTAACTTATCGTATAATTCCTTCAAACCCATAACATCGTTTTTAAGATATTCCAGACATTCCTGCCTCGTCTTGTCGTCCATATCCTCCCACATTTTCGCCCTGTCGTGGTCAAAGTCGCCTTTGAGGATTTCGCACCCCATACTTTCAAGATTTGCTTTCAGACTTCCTTGTGTATGCTTACACATATCCCACATCTTAACATTTTCAAACTCTAAGCAGATAATAGAGCAGTTATTAATTTTTGACGACTTAATCTTAATACCCCTTCTGATTAATTCTTGGTGTATGAAGTAGTGGTCAAAGTTCGCCCCGTTAAAACCATTAACATATAGAACGGGTGGTTTATCTTTTTTGTCCTTTGGCACCCATCCTGCTTTTACCTTCTCGCCTCGCTTTATTAGTAGGTCTACGAATTGACTTATACAATCTCTACCAGCTATGTATTTAAAACCCTCAGAGCCCTGAGTATATCCGACTATGTAGCAGTCGTGGATATTGTAGCCGACTGTGATAGATGTATTTCTAAATGTTTCCAAATCGTAATGGAGAATTTGGTAGTTGTTTATTTTTTCTTCTGTGAGGAACTTAGTTATTAAGTGTCTTTTATCATTCTTCTTCAACATAATGTCAGCATATTTTTTCCTGTTGAGATTACATTTATGTTTGTTCAAATATGGTCGCAAGCAGTCTTCGCATCGCTTCTTAAACTGCTTAACTAATCCGTAATAATGATTATTCTCCAAAAAGATTAGTTTGTCAGGTTCCTGCCCTTCTTCGTTTGTGCTGAATGTCTGCTTCATAATATGGTCAGTTATTTCATATGTTTTCCCTTCCTTCGCATATTTTTTCAATATTTCAACCGCTATTGAAAATGGTATTGGTGAGTTTGGTGGAATGTTGAATTCAGCTCGGACTATATTACATCTGTTCTTGTTAATCGGATGAATATTTAGAATATCCTTACATAAGAAGAATAAGCAGTTGTTATTTTTGCTTGGAGGAGATATCTTTTTACATTCTTTAACTTTCTCCTTTTTTTCTCTCACTCCTTCATAGCATCCCCCGCCGTTTTCTTGAATTATGGTTATTTCCACATATTTATATATCGTTCATATCCATTCTCGCTAGCTTCAATATTATTTATGTTGAACTCGTTCAGAGCATCCAGAAATTCAGTATCGTATTGACGGAGTAAGAAAGAGTTAAATGTTTGCTTTTTTAAATAGTGGTCGTATCTCGCACCAGGTATGTTGGAGTATGTTATAGAGATATTAACATCCGCATCGTTCGTCATCCACTCCCTTCTCGCTCGTCGTATAGCTGGTATAAATACCTCCTCTTCTAGTGTGTCAGTGTCATAGAAGTTTATGTCTAAATCCTTAAAATTGAATGTGAGTGAATTCAGCCGTCTGTATCTTCTCATTTTGTAGTCGTCCGCTTTAAACTCTCGCCTCTTAGCTTCCCTGGTCTTAACCTCGCGAAGATTTGCCTTAGCTTGAAGAAGTTTGACATATTGCTTGCTCGTCTTGGTGGTAGTGGTGGTTTGGACATTTTACTGTTATGTATATATATAAGGTAAGATACTTTTTCTAAAAATAATTAATTAATGTTTTTACCGTTATTATATGGGAGCTATTTTTCTAGATGAAAAATATTTTTACCAGAATAAAAAATTATTGAGCTTAAACCTGTATTTTACTTATTTGGTCTTCTAACTCTTGTATCTTCTTTTTATATTCCTCTATGCTTTTGAGTTCTTGCTTTTGCTTCAATGCTTTCGCTTTTCTTTCCTCCTTCAACATTTCTTGGTGGCGGTAGTAGTATGCGAGAGCCTTCTCGTTATTTCTATTTCGTCTTGCTTCTCCTTCGTATAGTTTTGGTCTTGGCATCTTGTATTATATTATAGTTTATATATTTTTATAAATGTAAAATAATTAATTAAATTATTAATTTTCACTTATCTCCTTCAATATGATTTCATCTTGATTTCTTAATTATTTCTTGTTTGGTTATTTTGGTCCGAAAAGACAGCTTTTATGCTGGTATTTTTTCTTGAAAAATACCTGCGGAAAAGCGGTAATCATCTTCTATACATACATACATACATATATATAGACGATATATACGATATATACCTTTGATCTTTCACGATTTCTGAGTAAGCATTTGGTTGTTAAATAATAAAATACGATACAGACAGACAGACAGACAGACAGTGCAGACAAATTTTTTTCCAAGTCACTGTCACTGCGAACTTCACGGGCAGTGGCTTGTTCTTTTTGGACCCGCTTTCCAAATAGGCCGTTTGTAGGTCTTGCGTGGTCTTGCTGTATTATCAACCACAGGATATGGCGGAAAAATACATCGCCGGCCCGCTACTTTCGAAAAAAGGCAAACAGGCGGAGCATCCTACCGTGACAGTTCCTACCGTGACAGTGGTAAGGTTGGCACCAGTGGATCCGTCAATGGTAGCAGCAGTTCCTTTCCTCTTCTAGCGCTAATTCATCGATAATTTAAGGT
>WBZZ01001960.1:215000-220000 GCA_019918135.1 Paulinella micropora
TACATACATACCATACGTGCATACACACATACATACACAAACATGCGTACATGCATGTGTACATACATACATACATGCATGCATGCTTGCATGCATCCATACGTAAATGCATACATACATACATACATACATACATACATACATACATACATACATATACACCATACGCATGCATACACACATACATACACAAACATACATACATGCATGTGTACATACATACATGAATGCATGCAGCATGCATGCTTGCATACATGCATACATACAGTCTGAAATAAACATGAACTTCAGTTTGAAATACGAAGACAAGAATAACATGTACGTGTCTGCAGGGAAGCGCTTGCTCGGCGACGGAGGAAAGCCGACTCACCAGACTCAACGGACAGGTTGTCATTGTATGTATTTATTTATGTATGTATGTGATGTAATGTAATGTAATGTAATGTAATGTAATGTTATGTAATGTTATGTAATGTAATTTTATGTTATGTTATGTTGTATGTTATATGCTATATGTTATATGTTATATGTTATATGTTATATGTTATATGTTATATGTTATGTTATGTTATGTTATGTTATTTTATGTTATGTTACGTATGTTATTTTATGTTACGTAATGTTACGTAATGTTACGTATGTACGTATGTACGTATGTATGTACGTATGTACGTATGTATGTACGTATGTACGTATGTATGTACGTATGTACGTATGTATGTACATACGTACGTATGCATGTATGTATGTATGTATCTACGTATACATGCATGCATGTATGTATGTATGTATGTATGTATGTATGTATGTATGTATGTATGTATGTATGTATGTACGTATGTATGTACGTACGTATGTATGTACGTACGTATGTATGTATTATGTATGTATGTATGTATGTATGTATGTATGTATGTATGTATGTACATGTATGTATGTATGTATGTATGTATGTATGTATATATGTACATATGTATGTACGTATGTATGTATGTATGTATGTATGTATGTTATGTTATGTTATGTGATGTGATGTGATGTGATGTGATGTAATGTAATGTGATGTAATGTAATGTAATGTAATGTTAATGTAATGTAATGTAATGTAATGTAATGTAACATGTAATTGCATGTAATGGCATGTAATGGTATGTAATGGTATTAATGGTATGTATGGTATGTATGGTATGCATGTGATGTATGTGATGTAGGCGACGGTCCAATTCAGAGATTAGTCTGACACAACTGGTAAACGCATACCATAATGACATACATACATACATACATACATACATACATACATACATACATACATACATACATATTTACATACATACATACATACATACATATTTACATACATACATACATACATACATACATACATACATACATACATACATTACATACATACATTACATACATACGTACATACATACAGACATACATACAGACATACATACAGACATACATACAGACATACATACAGACATACATACAGACATACATACATACATACATACATACATACATACATACATAATTACATATTTACATACATACATACATATTTACATACATACATACATACATACATTACATACATACATTACATACATACGTACATACATACAGACATACATACAGACATACATACAGACATACATACAGACATACATACAGACATACATACAGACATACATACATACATACATACATACATACATACATACATACATAATTACATACATACATACATACATACATACATACATACATACATACATACACACATACATACATACATACATACATACATACATACGTACATACGTACGTACGTACGTGCGTACGGTACGTACGGTACGTACGCACGGTACGTACGTACGGTACGTACGTACGGTACGTGCGTACGTACGGTACGTACGTACGTACATGCATGCATGCACATGCATGCATGCACATACATACATGCATACATACATACATACATACATACACACATACATACATACATACAAGGAGCGCGTGGTCAGCGAAGTGAGCAACAAGCCAGACAAGCAACGACAGGGTAAATATGTATGTATGTAATGTAATGTAATGTAATGTAATGTAATGTAAATGTAAATGTAAATGTAAATGTAAATGTAAATGTAAAATGTAAAATGTAAATGTAAATGTAAAATGTAAATGTAAATGTAAATGTAAATGTAAATGCAAATGCAAATGCAAATGCAAGTGCAAATACAAGTGCAAGTGCGAGTGCGAGTGCGAGTCCAAGTGTAAGTGTAGTGTAATGTAGTGTAATGTAGTGTAATGTAGTGTAATGTAGTGTTATGTCATGTTAATGTCATGTTAATGTCATGTTAATGTCATGTTATGTAATGTTATGTAATGTTATGTAATGTTATGTAATGTATGTAATGTATGTGTGTATGTATGTATGTATGTATGTATCTATGTATCTATGTATCTATGTATGCATCTTTGTATGTATGTATGTATGTATGTATGTATGTATCTATGTTATTATGTATGTATCTATGTATCTATGTATCTATATATCTATATATGTTATGCATGTTATGTATGTTATGTATGTTATGTATCTATGTATCTATGTATCTACATATGTCATGTATGTTATGTATGTTATGTATGTCATGTAATATGCATGTATGTATGTATGTATGTATGCATGTATGCATGTATGTATGTATGTATGTATGTATGTATGTATGTATGTATGCAGGTATGTATGTATGTATGTATGTATGTATGTATGTATGTATATACGTATGTATGTATGTATGTATGTATGTATGTAATGTAATGTATGTATGTATGTAATGTATGTATGTAATGTATGTATGTAATGTATGTATGTAATGTATGTATGTAATGTATGTATGTATGTATGTATATATGTATGTTATGTTACGTTACGTTATGTTATGTTATGTTATTTTATGTTACGTTACGTTACGGTACGTTACTTTTTGTTTTGTTGTGTTGTGTTGTGTTGTGTTATGTATGCAATGTATGCAATGTATGCAATGTATGTAATGTAAGTAATATATGTAATGTATGTATGTATGTACGTTCTATGTATCTATGTATACAGCGCAAGGACAAACGTCGGGCAAAAACGCACGCGTGACGAAACGGTTCGCGCCACCCCGGCTCAGATCAGGTATGCATTTAAGACCTGTCTCAAAAGAAGTTCTCTTTCTCTAGGGGAAGAAAGCCGAGATAGCTGGTTTTATTTCACATGCATACACTCCAGGCCTCTAGTGTTGGCGTGATCAAACCTATAGTCGTGGGGCCTGGAACCCTGCCAAGAGAAGGAGAGGGGAAGGAAATAGGAAAATTTTCGAAAGTGTTTTTTTGCGCGTCCGCAAAGGGGATGTCCCTCATCTTCGGTCGTCCTTACCGACGGGATGTCCCAGAACGGACCTGAGTTGGAATACGCTTGTATGCCCCAAAGACGTTCCACAGCATACAGCATCCCTGAGCCTCAGCTTTTGTTCCATGATAAATCCAAGATGGGAGATTTGAAAAATGAAATCTGAATTTTTTGAATTTTCAAACCCATGTCTTGTTTATTCTCATTTTCTATCAAAAGCAGTCTGAGATAGCTGGTTTCATTCCATATGCACGAAGTGCAGGAGACGTGTGATCGTGTGACACACCTACATGCACGGGCCCTTGAACGACTCTTGGGAATAAAGAAAGAAAATAAAAACGGGGCAACGTCCCAAAAAAAAGTTTTGGACATCCCTAACATTGGATTGACCCAAACATTGATGTCTCCTGAGCAGCAATGTCTCGGGGTGTCCATATGGAGGGATGTTCCGAGGTGAGCCTGCGTTGTTTAGCGGGCCATCGCACCCCCACACCCCCAGCCCTGTGTCTCTGGACAAGAACGCGGGAAAAGCAAAACAATTGATTCTGGTGCTTTTTTAGTCAGAAGAAATGCTAACTTTTTTTTGTTGTTTACCTCGCGAACAAGGCAGATAAAAACAACATGTTATGTTATGTATGTATGTATGTATGTATGTTTGCATGTATATAATTTAACCCCGGCTCAGATCATGTCGGCCCTCGCGGCAAGCGTACATACCAACCATACATACATACATGCATGCATAGATACATACATAGATACATACATACATATATGCATACATATATACATACATACATACATACATACATACATACATACATACATACATACGTACGTACGTAGGTACGTACGTACGTACCTACCTACGTACGTACGTACATACATATCTATGAACGCGTGCAGGCAAAGATATTGACCAGCAAGATGACAAACACAGGCAGTGACACTTTGCGGTATTTGTGGTGATTTTTTTCTGAAACTTGTGCTATTGTTTGTGTTGTGTTGTGTTGTGTGTTGGTGTGGGGCAGACCGGCAGCTGCTGGAGGCGTGGCTCGTGCAGGAACCTAGCGATGTGTTGTGTTGGTGTGGGGCAGATCGGCAGCTGCTGGATGGGGCAGATCGGCAGCTGCTGGAGGCGTGGCTCGTGCAGGAGCCTAGCGATTACATCGCAAAGACAGAGGAGGAAGTCCTTAGCACATCATGTCCAGAGAACACGCTCCTGCCCGAGCTACACAAACGCGTCAAGGACGGTCTCTTGCTATCTATCTATCTATCTATCTATCTATCTATCTATCTATCTATCTATCTATCTATCTATCTATCTGTCTATCTGTCTGTCTGTCTGTCTGTCTGTCTATCTATCTATCTATCTATCTATCTATCTATCTATCTATCTATCTATCTATCTATCTATCTATCTATCTATCTATCTATCTATCTATCTCTCAGGGTGCCCTTTCTCGCTTGTTGAGCCCGGAATAAAACCCACAGTGCTCTGTCGGTTTATACTAGACTGTCGAACAGTCTCGAAACTCCATCTGCTTACTGGGTCCTCTGTAATGGAGGTGGGAGCTCGTTCTGCAAGGGGCGC
>WBZZ01001960.1:225000-236982 GCA_019918135.1 Paulinella micropora
AATAATAATAATAATAATAATAATAATAATTATAGTGCTTCTCTGTCAATGGCTGATGCAAATCTGCACATGCGCCTCCATCGTCTCACCCGTGAGGGGAGTACGAAGAATTGACGATAGGCTCTAATGACACCCCCGCAAGGGCAGTTCCAACACTTCCAGACGGACCGGTATGTTCAATGAAAATACTGGTGGCACCGACGGGAATCGAACTGGCGACAGGGCCCAGATGGTAGAAAATAATAATAATAATAATAATAATAATAATAATAATAATAATAATAATAATAATAATATCACCAATCATGTGTAGCTGGAGCGTACCTAAATGATAATCAGTATTTAAGACAACACAAGACACAAAGAAAGATATCCCTTTTGCGCAATGATTTGTGCAGAGCTATGGATGTAAGCTTGTCGGCACTGGAAGATCTCAATAAGATATATATCTACTTTCAGAGAGAGGCAAATGTACCTATCTACACTTTTAAGGGAGGTGCAGGTCTTGGTGGGTGAGGTATCTCAGGAGGACGATTGATGCATTACGTTTGCTGTATTACTGCTATGCCTTGCAAATTGTGGCAGTATGTTGAGCAACTTTGACGAGTGAAACGGAAATGTTTTTTCGGTTATGGTCGAAATCCGGATTTTAAGGCAAAATATTCAAATTTGTCGAAGTCACGGTGCAGCTCGATAACTATCAACACGTTAACAGTTAGCGTGTTGCAAAAAAATTTCAGCCCTTGATTTGACGTTTGAATGTTTGCACCAAAATCAAAAACTTCACTCAAACGAAAACATTTTGCTATTTTAGGTATTTTGTTTTGTTGTGGTTTTGCTGTTGTTGTTTTTCTTCCTCCTCGAACGTCGCTATCAACAACTCTCACTCACATTGAATCGACAGCTGCCGCCGTTTCGCATAGTGTAATAGGACACGTAAGCTTAACTAATCGAAAAGAACATTCACGAAGAACCTCGCAGGACATATCTTACGCGTTAATGATTTTGAGACAGTAGGTTGGCAAGCAAACGTAGAATTAGGTAAGCAAGGCTAACAAGCGCTAATCATTATCGCATGTAAATGTAGAGTAAGAAAATCTAGATTGTAACCATCGTCACAACTGACTTGGGCTGCCAGTAATTATCTACACCTTTTCTGCAAGTTCAAAATTGTCCCACTTACCCAGGGTATCCCTTTGAATGGCAACAAGCTGAGGATTAAAGAAAGCAACTAAGATTTTGTCACTTTTTGTTTTCAAGTTTTGCCTTACCTTTTTTTTTTTTTTTTTTTTTTTTTTTTTTTTTTTTTTTTTACCGGTAACGTAATCACTCACTTGTGTCTTAGTTCAGCTTCCCACTTATTCCTACAAGTGGCAAGTATTGTATTATTAAAAGTGTTTGCGTAGAAAAAGCATAACTTCCATTTTACTTTTACACTTCCCACTTAATCCTACTAGTGGCAAGTACTTTATTAAAACAGTGTTTGCGTAAAAAAAAAAAAAAAAAAAAAAAAAGTTATTAATAGCACTCCTCAGATATTAATCATCAGTGCTAATAAGTACTGAGGCTAGTGTAGGCATCACCCCCCGGATAGCCGGTAAAAAGTACCCTTTTTCTGGTGTCAGGTGCACCTAGTTTTTTCCCATTAGTTTCAATATCGTTTGGCCGGATTTGACCTAATGCCATTTTAACCTTGGTCTGTTGCCGTTTTCTTTTCGGCTTCACTGAGCTAATATAACGAGACATCATTCTCTTTTGGGGATTTGTGTCTGGTTGTATTACCGACTTTTTATTGAGCTATCTTCGGGGATTGTAACATTGGAGTCACCAGCACAAGGCTGATTTCTTTTCTGGCTTGTTTTTGGAACAGCAGAAAGAAAAATTGGACAGACCTATCTCTTCTAAGTAGGTGTTCCAAAAAACAAATACTCCAGCACATCCCCACACAGCTCTTTTTGCAAAACTAGACGTCTAGGCGTTTGTGAGTAGGTGTCTAAGTACCCTCTCCACAGCCTGTATCTGTGTCCTCACAAGGAGGCCAGACACCAGACCTCGTAGCTGTTCTTTTGTTCTCTCTTGAGACAGAGACAGAGTAGGTCAACAGACGTACAAACAAACACTCACAGATACAAACAAACTTGAAGGACACGAGCGTAGTACTCTACCTTTCAAGTCTGTGCACTTTGTTGCCTCTCAAACCACACACATCAGAGTATTTTTGCAAATCTCTGACTGTCTTTCGACAATAGGTCTGAACAAGTGTCAGACGACAAGTCGACTTCTCAAGGAGTGCTTCTCTAGCCTCTTTGACATTATCTGTACATAGGTCCTCGTACCTCATAACAGATACAACAACAAAAAGAGAAAAAGAAAAGAGGAGTGGAGAAGGAGATCAAATTTTCAGAGAAAGTCGTACAGATTACTTCTTTCTCACAAAAAAAAAAAAAAAAAAAAAAAAAAAAAAAAACACATAAGACATAGAGGTGAGACGCTCTCTCTCTATACTGTCTTTTCGTTTTTTCTCTCTATTCGTTCCTCATAGACGAACAGAGCAATTACTGGGTAGAAACAACTCTGTCTCATCCGTATTCCTTCAGCATCCATGTCTACTAGGTCTGAAGACTGGCAGGAAGGAGGGGGGGAGAGTGAGCGAACCACAGGAAACGAAGAGGAGTTCGTTGACTCTCATGCAGAAGGAGGAGATCTGGCACCTTCCTTTGACACAGGAGGAGCAGAGAATCAATTTTTTACTGCGCCTTCCTTTGACACAGGAGGAGCAGAGGAAGTCGAGGAGGAGCAGAAGGGAGGAGAGGAAGCGAGGTTTGTGGCCGAATATGGCAAACTAAGTAAGAAGGAGTTTGAGGAGAAGAAAGGGAAGGATGAGACCTATAAATGGCTATACATTCCCCAAGAAATGCGATGGGGACAACCCTTGAAGAAGGAGGACATCTGTTACCCTCTCCCAAGGCAAGCTCTGCCTCTCGCAGAATTCCTCAGAGACGACGGTGCACAGTTACAGGTGCAACATGTCTCATTTGGGGACAATATGTCTTTACTGGAGCTACTCGACCTCTCATGGACAGTGTTTGAGTGTGCTATACTCTTTGAGTACCAGACTGGAAAGACTGTGCTGCCATGGAACACAAGAGCACTGGCTAGGTTGCTCGATCCTGGTCAGGACATTGATTCAATAAAGAGAGTGGAAAAGGAGTTTAAGTTCAGGAATCCAAAAGGACAGATCAATGTCATGGATGTGTCTCTGAAACTTATGGAGGCCAAGTTAGTGGACCTGGGTAAACTCCAACACACCCAGTTTGGCAGGGACCTTCACCCGGCCCTGAGGGAAATAGAAGGCGAAGCTGGAGGGGTGACGAGGATGAAGAAGCTGCATGCGGCCTTGGTGAAGGATGACGCATGGAAGAGGTGGGTCTTCACGAAGGATCATACGATCTTGGAGGGGACGGCCGCACCACCCCCCACCAATAAAGCGGGAGAGAAGGAGTTGGCGGAGAAGGCCTTGTTCCTTCGGAAGGCAGCTGAGATCCTGTCTTTTTTTCATCATGCCCAAGAGCTGTATATCAAAGAGCTAGCGGCTGAGAAAGAAAAGAAGGAGATGGAGGCAAAGATTGCATTAGCCAAGGCGGCGGGAACAAAGGGACCGAAATATTCCTCTGGATCTTATATGGCTCCCTCGGGCCGCTCCGCCCCGTCAGCCCACACAGCCCCTTCGGCCCCTGCGACTAGCTCAGCGCCTACCACTGTTATTGTCAACAGTAATGACAAAAAGGACAGACAGGCTATCATACAGGCCTTCCAAAAATATACAAAGTCCGATGCCACTGCTCTGACGCTGTATGCAGAGACAGCGAGTCAGAAGGACACGGATGCGAACCTTCGAGACAAGCTCAGAAGAATTGATGCTTGTATGAAGCAGCATCCAACGGACGAAACACAGGAGTATGAGGCGTTGTACACCTTGTTGGACCCATCAATCATCACACAAGGGTTTGATGTTGGGGAGTACAAGGCGATGAGAGCGGTAGAGGTGGCGGCTAGGAGAGCAGCCTCAGACCTGCAATGCACGGTGCCAGTTGCCGTCCTCTTGCAATACTTTAAAACTCATGGGTATCAGCACCTGTGCACTGGTACTTTGATTGGGTTTGAGATTTTTCAAGAGGTGAACGAAGGGCTGGGCATTGGCACGAGGTTGGCAGCGATCCTCACTGAGGTCAGCGCCAAGTACGGGCTCTTTTATAGCCGGAAGTCTATCATTTTGTACTTCCTGAGTGCTTTGTGTACACGACACCCGAGCAAGCTCGCAAGGATCATACAGTCCTGTCCGACCTTCACGGCGGTGAAGACGGCGGATTTTTTAGAAACGAATATATACGAGAGGACTGTAGCGGCTACTCCGCCTGGCGACCTGTTCAAGGAGGTGCTCGACGCGTGTTCCGAATTGGACACGGCCACCGAGTCATTCTCCAGTGCCGCGACACAGGGGGTTGGAGGTGCTCAAGCAGCACATGCAACTCGAACGGCAGGTCTCAAGAGGGGGAGAGATGATGAGCCGACGCCGTGCTACCGCTATTTTTCATACATGGCGTGTAAGCATGAGGCACAGAAAGGAGTAGGCAATTGCCTCTTCAGCCACGACTCTCTTGATGATAGGCAGCGAAATCTTTTCCTTAGAGAGCTCGAAGGCATGAAAAAGACCATGTACGCCATGTACAAGAAGGAGTTGGAGGAGGGGAGGTGGAATGCGAATATGGTCTCGGATGCGGAGTTCCGGGAGGCCATCATTTACTTCCTTGACAGAATGAAGAGAAGGGAGAAGAGAGAGACATCGGGCCGATCAAAGGCGCCGACTAGAGGAGGAGGAGAGACGAGAGGATCGTCACGAGGGTCCCGAGGGACACCAAGAGGGGCGGCACCACGAGGACGAGGCTTTCGTGGAAGGGGAGGACGGACCCCAGCGCGCCCTCCCAGAGGACACGGATACTGGAATTATAGCACCAGTTCCAGCTCCAACTACCCCCAGCAAGCTTATACCGCTACGGAGGGGGGACGTCAAGACGAAGACACCGGCTCAGGTGAGCGTGTTGTCGTCGTAGACTGACGGGAGGAGAAGAGAGAGGAAAAGAAGAGAGAGAAGGAGATAAAAACTGTTCTTTTTAATCCGACAGTCACAGTTATGCCTACTGTTGATGAACAGGATACGAACGGTTCCGTTCCTCCCAGACGTGAAGGTGAAGGCACACAGCCTCACAAGCCTCAAGGTAAGCACTTGCTAGTTCATCCTTCGAGAGCTAATATGATAAATGATGCGAATAGGAAGGCGAAGAAGGCGATGGAGGAGAGGAAGCCGAAACCAAAGGCTAGGTCTTCTCCTACGAAGAAGCAGCGGACCGTACCCCCGCCAAAGGACTCAATAGTCTCTGCTATAGACACGAGTACACTCGGTGTACCAGACTCTGTCCAAAAGACACTCGAGATACCGGAAGCCCCGGAGACTCAAGAAGTTAAGTTGGCGGAAAAGGGGGGAGAACGAGAAGAGGACAAGGAACTTGAGCTTAGACTCAAAACCCTAGAACGAAAAATTCATGTGCTAGCGGCTAGTTTACATAAACCAGACGCGCTATGCTACACTGACCTTTTTTGTGAAACTTTACAAACCACATTAAAAGTTGGTAATGATACGATGGCGAATATTAATATTGTCGGCCAGAAGTTTTTGAATAGTCACCGGACATGGGTGGACAAAAACATTAGAAAAACAAAGGGGACCCTAAAAGGGGTAGGCACCCGTACGGAAATTACGGGCATCGTCACACTAATTTTCAAATTGAAATCCGGTCGAGTATATCGTGTGGACCTCTATGTTGTCCCCGATTACCACGGTTCAATCCTGCTGTCGTATGACCAATTGGCTACGATGGGGGCTGTGATCGATTGCGCCGCACGGCGGGTGATTTATGGAGTGAAGAATGGAGAGGAGGAGGATATTAATCCGATGACTGCTACTGACTCATACGAGGCTTTTGAGCTGAGTCTAGCAACGGAGAGGAAAAAGTTGGCCTTCGTACATGAGGCAACTGAAGCCTATGTACACCCCTATGTCACAGTGCCGGAGGAACTGACCTGGACCGACAATTGGGAGACGGAGATGCAGGCGTATACGGTTACGATTCCCGCATGGGACAGAAAGTCTATTGATGACTTAGTCGTAGCGCGTAATGAGGAGATAATATGTGTTGCGAAACAGTGCCCGTCGTTGGCCAGATTCGCAGAAGGTGGCGGGGCAGATGTCCATATTACTAATGGCTACTGTTACCATGCGAAGGTGTCAGATGAGAAGAGAGAGGCGTTTGTGCCAAGGAGGAAGGGGCGTATCCTCGATACTCCAGCGGATGACATTAAAACTTTTATCACGAACTTTTGGGGCGATGTGCCTACCTGGCCGCGCTCATTAACTGAAGTGAAAAAGTGTCTACGGACTCTATTTGAGAGTAACAAGCCGTATACTGTCATTCTGCCATACAATGAGAAGGCGATCTGGGCACAGGAGATAAGGGACCGGCTTATTGATCATCCTATACCTGTTCCTTCTCGCAAGCAACAGTTAGTGGTGGCTTGTCGACTCGGGTCTCGGGAGCAGAGCAGTGCATACAAGCAAAAGCTCAGAGCCCAGGACAAGTTGAAATTGATACCTCAAGCTTTCACATGCTTTGATGGTTTCTACACCCGTAAGGCTCCGATACAATACGCGAACCTTGTTGATATGCTTGTCGGGCTGGGTCATGATGATGAGCCGGACACCGTCACGTATGAAAGAACGGGACTAGACGATTTGTCCGAGGAAGATTTGAGTTTGGAGGAGGACTTAGCGCCCCTCAAGGAGCATAAGAAGATGTCGGAGGAAGATTTCCAAGCGGCGGCGCGGAAAATTTTAGAAGAAGGAGTGGGTTCGGAGAGAGAGAAGGCGTTTCTCAAAGCTAAGATGGAGGCGTACAGAGAAATTTTCGACCCTCCTCGGGCAGGTGGTGTAAAGTCGGATGACTTCACTGCTGTCATTTACAAGATACCGGGTGCGGAGCCATCTCCGGCACCACGGAGGGCAAATTTGAGCATACATGAGGCAAAAATAGCGGAGGAGAATGTGAGACAGTTGCTCGATGAGGACTTTATTGAGAGATCTACATCTCCAATTGTCTCTCAACCGAAAATCGTCCCTAAGCCAGGAGGAGAATGGCGCTTGACGATCAATTATGCCCGTGTGAATAAGGTGCTAGAGGAAGAGAGAAATCCTCTGCCGACCTTAGAAGAAGGCAGAAGGGTGCTGCGGAATGCTAAATTCTATTCGGTCATTGACCTTAAGAACGGCTTCTGGCAGATACCACTGGACGAGAAATCCAGATGGCTGACTGCATTCGTTGTGGGTATGGAAATATACCAGTGGAAGGTGCTTCCAATGGGACTCAAACAGGCCCCGGGGCTCTTTCAGAAGGCGATGCAGAAGATGTTGAGCGGTCAATATGACGACCAGTCGGAGGATGGTTTTATGAGAAGGAGAGGACAGAAGGCGGGAGAATATGCATTTTGTTACATCGATGACATCATCGTATACTCTAACACAATGGAAGAGCATATCGATCACTTGTCAGATGTCTTCAGGCGCATCGGAGCATTTGGCCTGAAATGCAACCTAAAGAAATGTCAGCTTGCCAGGACAAGTGTGACGTATTTGGGTTACGAGATTTCTCATAATAGGGTCTCGATATCGCGCGAGAAGAGGGAGGAGATCATGAGTAGACAGTTGCCAAAGAATCGCACAGAGTTACACTCTTTTCTTGCGATGGCACAGTACTACAGCCAGTTCATACCCGATTGGGGTGCAACTCGGGCTAAGCTGGAGAAGATGATTGATTTTGGAGACTTTGAGAAGTGGGATGAGGAGGCTTTGCAGGCGTTTAATACGCTCAAAGATCTCATTTACAAAGATCCCAAGGACGGCGGATTAGTACTTATGATGCCCGACTTTACGAAGCCGTTCGTAGTCGACACTGATGCATCTAAGTTTGCGATTGGCGCGGTGCTGCAACAGGAAGATGAGGAGAAAAAGTTGCGCCCGATCATGTTTATTAGTAGAAAGCTGTGTGCGGCGGAGCGAAATTACTGCACGCGACAGAGGGAGGCGTTGGCAGTAGTATGGGCTCTTAAGAGGCTCAGAGAATACTTGTGGGGAGGACCTCTATTCACGGTTAGGACCGATCATCACAACCTTCTTTGGTTGATGAATCATGAACAAACCGGCCGTTTGGCGCGGTGGCAAGCTTTCTTGTCATGTTTCAATTTCACGATGGTCTACTTACCGGGAAAGCGAAACGTAGTCGCTGATAGCCTTTCCAGGCTAGAGTTTCAGTCGGAGGTGTCGGCTCTCGTATCATCAGTGGAGATGATGGACCTGTCCACGGACAAGGCATACGAGGTGAGCCACATAGAGGCGATGCAGATGGCAAGAGGCGTTCGTTATGACCGCACGGGTCTACGATATAGTCCTCAAGGCCCGGAGCATGGCATATGCTGTGAGGCGCATGTTCTCGAAGACGCTGAGTGGTCTTATGAGGCATACGAGAACGCGAAGGCGAATATAAAAGAAGAGGAGGAGACGACTGAGGTCTGTACTGAACCTCCACAGGAAAATCGAAGCGAGCTTGATGAAGACCCGGAAAGGGTAGGAGTAAGGTTGGAGGACGGTACTATTCATATCGCCTCGCCTACCGCGTGGAGGCAGCAACAGGCGACGGATCCGGAGTTCAAGGAGCTCATAACGTTATACAAGAACCCTAATGAGCTTAAAAAGACTCCACAGATCAAAGATCAGATGAAGGAGATGGCGTGGAGAGATGGGCTATTGTGGTACAAGGGCCAGCATGGCAAATTTGCATCACAGCCTGACAAATGGACTCTCTGGGTACCAGAGAAGTTGAGGCGCTTTATATATGTCGCAGCCCATAACTGCCCCTTACTGGCACATCCGGGTCGACAAAGAACTCATTGGTTCATAGCGAGGCGATTTTGGTGGAAAGGGATGAAGGAGGAGATAGACAGGGAAGTGGACGCATGCATCCCATGCAAAACCACAAAGACACCGCTGAAGGCGAACTTTGGCCTGATCGGTACATTCCCGTTACACGCCGGGATGTTTGAATTTTTACACATCGATCATGTGGGACCTTTCCCCGAATCGGCAGAAGGGTACAGATACCTTCTTACCGCAATAGATCGAGCCACCAATTATGTCTGGGTTGTTCCTGTTAAGGACGCTACAGGCAAGACAACTGCGGAGGCTCTGATCGATAGGATCGTCTCGCAGATCGGAGTGCCTAGAAAGATATGTTCTGATCGAGGTTCTGACTTTAATAATGAAGTCATCGACAGACTATCTAAGTACTACGGGATGAAATGGCAATATGTTACTGCCTATAACCCGAGAGCGAATGGCAAGATCGAGCGGGTACATAGACCTCTCAAAGCCTCGCTTAAGATGTACTGTATGAAGAAGGAGAATCAGAGAGCCTGGGTGGAGGCAGCACCTTCATTTGCCTTTGCAATGAACTGTCTACCCTCATCGGCATTAGGAGGAGCCAGGAGCTCAGTCTCGCCATATCAATTGGTTTACGGCCGAGAGCCTAATATCCCAACCTCACTTCTGCATCCAAAAGACACTTGGGCAGATGAGGATGAGTTGTTCGGGATGAGACTAAGAGCGAAGATGGAGGCGGAACAAATAGTTGCGGCGCACAGGGAGGCGGAGCGCAGAAAGACTGACGCACAAGGAGTGCGACAAGCGCACTTAGATCAAGTCCGTTTCCAGGTTGGGGATATTGTACTCTTGTACCATCCTCAAGTGCCTAAGGGGGTTAGCTCTAAGCTGTTTACCCACTGGAAAGGACCATACCAGGTCATGGAACAGATGGGACCTCTGAATTATAAGATCAGGGGTAGAGGGAAGATGCAGATTGTGAATGTTCGAAGGCTGATCAAATATGACCCCTTCTTACTTGAGGATGAATCCGTTGAGGAGGCGTTGAAACGGATGAAGGAGGACTTCCAAGAGGTACCGCCTATACAGAAGGAGGATACCTTAGAGGAGGAGAATGCCTATCGGGCACCGGTCACGGAGAAGGAGGAGACCGAGAAGGAGAGTAAGGAAGACTCAAACCGCAAAAGCGCGGCGGGGACTCAGTCTAAAGCCCCCATAGTCCGCGGCGGTACGAAGGAGAAGTTCACGGAGGCGCAGAGGAGGAGAGCGCAAAACGATCTCATCTTCGACCAACCGAGGAAGGTGGCAAGGTCGACGCGAGCGACGGATGTCCATGGAGGAGGAGGGGAGAAGGACACTAACCCGAACGCGGGTAATGTGGACATTCGACATGTGCGATGGAAGGAAGGAGAGGCGATTGCGGCCATCAAGTGGGTCCGAGACGCTTTTTATCTGTTGAGACCGGCAGAATCTCATGTTGCCGATGACACTCTCTCAGATCTTTATCTCATGCGAGCTGTGGCGGTCCCGCAGACTACACGGGCAGCACGGACATCGAAGAGATCCTTAGCAGCAAAAACGATACAACCGGTACTCCATTTTTGGAGAAGCATGGACCCTGTTGAGGATCCAAAAGCTAGACAATATTTACCGGTGTACAAAGACGCGAAAAATCTCGAGACATGGGATGATACTATTACCCTTCGAGACAAAGACCACACTGCGTGGACTATTCAGTCACTGCCTAGAGGAGTGCTTGATATTCCTTTTGACTTATCTTTGGGCGCCATCCCTAACAAAATATGGGACATTCTGGAGGAGTCGAAGTTTGACTTGACTTTTGTTGGCGGCCCGCCACCTGGCAAAGGGGTTCGCGCAAGGCGACGAAGGCAGTAAGTGACATTTTTTTCTTTTATCACGCGTCGGACATTGAAAGCTGCATGTGGATTAATCTCATAGTGCCCATGTCAGATCATGTCTTATTAAAATGTTTTTATACCATTGTTGTTACTTGGCATTTTTATCGCAACATATGAGTGCGAGGGTCAATCGGCAAATGGATACGACACCGTATAAGGGGATCGCTTGTGAGTTTAGCGATGGTGTTCCTGGTACGACCCTGCTTCAAGTATCCAGGGTGATGTTCTCAAAAAATGTTCTCATAGTAGACATATTAAATTTTTTTCTTTGGATATACTTAATATCGTCATACCAGCACGGTCCGTCTCTACTTGTGTCGGCATATCGCATGGTCGGGCTCACTCACCCCGGCTTTGGATATAGTTATTAGGTCTGGCCCCCTAGTACTATATTAAGGTAACCGATTGAATACAAGGGTATGTTATTAAAAGACAATGTATTTACTGATCGGAAGTGTTTTTGGAGAAGGAGAAAAATTATAACGCTGCTTTTATTGCAATAGTAATACTATTTGTTCTTGACATACTGCCTCAGAATTAAGTTACGGGGGGGACAACAAGTGTGGAAGGAGGAGTTTTTATTTACAAAAACGAGGCTGGAGATTTATAGTTGACTCGTGTCTGGCGTATGCGTTTTATATATCCACTGCACCGTCTATCCGTGGGTTAATGCACTTAGTTGCGACACCCCGTAGCGTTTGTGCAGAAAAGAAATCAGCAATTATATGACGAAAATATTGCATATTTCCGTCAAAAAAACGGGAAGGGGTACTGTAGGCATCACCCCCCGGATAGCCGGTAAAAAGTACCCTTTTTCTGGTGTCAGGTGCACCTAGTTTTTTCCCATTATTTTCAATATCGTTTGGCCGGATTTGACCTAATGCCATTTTAACCTTGGTCTGTTGCCGTTTTCTTTTCGGCTTCACTGAGCTAATATAACGAGACATCATTCTCTTTTGGGGATTTGTGTCTGGTTGTATTACCGACTTTTTATTGAGCTATCTTCGGGGATTGTAACAG
>WBZZ01001961.1:5000-37800 GCA_019918135.1 Paulinella micropora
GGCTCTTTCTTGTCAGCAGCTGGGCACACACCGTGGCAGTGGACCTGGATCACGGCCTGCTCTTGAACGCGGCCAGCCACTTCGCTATGTCACTCACCCAGCAAAACCTCGTGGCCTGTCGCATCTTCAACGGGCCCATCTCTGTCCACCGCCTCATCACCAGACGAGCAGACATTCACGGCCCTTTCCTGCAAGTGCACGGCGGTAGTCTCGCGTAAGACAAATATGACACGTTTTTTTCAATTAGCCCCAAGGGGGGCATAGTAAAAAAAGCAGGATTTTCAGGGTGGGGTACTTTATTAAAAACCTTGTCTTATTTGTCATATTTGTCTTATAAAAAATTTAGCAAAAATATAAGGGAAAATCCGACCAAAAAAAAAGGACTAGCAGACCACCCCCCTTCTCGCGCGACCGACAGGTGTGGTCCGGATCGGACGTCTGGTTGTATATTTTTTTTTGGACCGCTGTGGACCACGCGCTCGTCGAGCAGCTGACGTGTCGACGAGACAGTGATTCGCTCGACGGCACGGGACCAAGGTACAGTCGACGCGTGGTCCAAATCGGAACCAAGTCAGTATATTTTTTCTCTACCACACCGGACCACGCACGCCCGTCTACCACGCGAGAGGGGGGGACCTACCGCAACCATGATCAAACAAGTGTAGTATCCCCTGGTAGACTGCCTGGATCATGTTGGCGGTGGGTCCCCCTCCCTCTCGCGGTGGTGGTCCGGATCGGACGTCTGGGTGTATATCTTTTTTGGATCGCTTTGGACCACCCGTCGATACCGAGGTCAGTACCGACGACACACTGCCTGTGTCATGGTGGCGGTGGGTCCCTCCCCTCTCTGCCGTTCGACGGGTGGTCCGGATCGACACGCATGGACGTATATTTTTTTTGGCCTGTTTGGACCACGACGCACACACACACACACACGTCGATCGAACCAGTGCGACACCTCGCGTGACTGCCTGGGTCGTGTTGGCGGTGGGTATGCCTCCCTTCAGGTGGTGTGTGGTCCGGGTCGGACGTGGGGACGTATATATTTTGTGGACCGCTCTGGACCACGCGCTCGTCGAGCAGCTGACGGTGTCGACGAGACACTAGTTCGCTCGACGAGACTGCCCCTGCTGTCACCCCGGTGGTCCAAATCCGCCCGGATTTTTCTAGTCTGTTCTTTTGGCGCTTTGGACCGCCTTTGGGGCCTTGTGGTCCAAAGGAGCGGTCCAAGCAGTCGAGAATTTAATTAGGCACAGAGAGCGGATTTGGACCACCGCGGGGAGGGGGGACCTGCCATGTCCCGGGCTGAGCTGCAGGCCGGGATTTGCGGGAAAATTTTTGTCTTCTTCTGTTGGTTGGTTCAGGCACGTATTGCCTTTTTGTCCCCATAGGGTCCAAATACAGTGATATAGCCGAATACTGTGATATGGCACAAAAAGGTAGTGATATGGTACAAAAAGGCAGTGATATGTGACAAAAAGGCAGTGATATATACAAAAGGGCCGAGCGGGGGGTAAGCTGCACGGGTAGCCAATCCGTGTTCTGTACATCGGACAAGACCTTGCCTTCTTGGAAACGGACCCGTGCACTCAGGACCCCGACCGTCCCGGCCAATGGCAGCGCACTTGCTCTGCGACCAAGCTGGGGCCTCAGCGTGACCATGAGGCTGTTGCTTCCGCTAGACTTCTTCAGAGCCTCCTCCCCTACGCTTGCCGCGCATACATTAAATATCTGACGTGACGGGTACGGGTGCGCTGCACCTACTGGTAAGTCTTCACCAGGTTGGCTCGCGTGTTGCACCAACACTGGTTTGGGGCGATTGCCGGGGCGGACGAGATACTTTAGCTCGTAGTGGTCGGGCGGCGCATCCGCCGGTCGCGCATACGCTGGCAGCTTACACGACGACCAGCTCTCGACCGCCTCGGCCCGAGGGTGAGCAGGACCAGAAGAAGAAGAAGGAGAAGAATGAGAAAGGAAAAAGGAGAAAGGAGAAAAGGAGAAAGAAGGAGAAAGAAGGAGAAAGAAGAAAGAAAGAAGAAAGAAAGAAAGAAAGAAAGAAAGAAAGAAGAAAGAAGAAGAAAGAAGAAGAAGAAGAAGAAGAAGAAGAAGAAGAAGAAGAAGAAGAAGAAGAAGAAGAAGAAGAAGAAAGAAGAAGAAAGAAGACAAGACAAGACAACAACAACAACAACAACAACACACAAAAGAGAGAGAAAAAGAGAGAGAGAGAGAGAGGAAGAAGAAGGAAGAAGAAGAAGAAGAAGAAGGAAAGAAGAAAAGAAAAAAGAAGAAAAGAAGAAGAAAAGAAGAAAGAAAGAAAGAAAGAAAAGAAAAAAAGAAAGAAAGAAAGAATGAAAGAAAGAAAGAAGGAAGGAAGGAAGGAAGGAAGGAAGGAAGGAAGGAAGGAAGGAAGAAGAAGAAGAAGAAGAAGAAGAAGAAGAAGAAGAAGAAGAAGAAGAAGAAGAAGAAGAAGAAAGAAGAAGAAGAAGAAGAAGAAGAAGAAGAAGAAGAAGAAGAAGAAGAAGAAGAAGAAGAAGAAGAAGAAGAAGAAGAAGAAGAAGAAGAAGAAGAATCTTAGATTGTTATGGCAGCCACACACCAGCCATACTTTCTTTCTTTCTTTCTTTCTTTCTTTCTTTCTTTCCTTCCTTCCTTCTTTCTTTTCTTTCTTTCTTTCTTTCTTGATTCTTTCTTGCTTCTTTCTTTCTTTCTTTCTTTCTCCCCTTTTTTCTTTCTTTCTTTCTTTTAATGAAATGTGTGTGTGTGTGTGTTTGTATGTGTGTGTCTGTGCGTGTTCGTGTGTGTGTGTGTGTGTGTTGTGTGTGTGTGTGTATGTATGTATGTATGTATGCATGCATGCATGCATGTATGTATGTATGTATGTATGTATGTATGTATGTATGTATGTATGTATGTACATACATATGTAGAAAACCCAGATTTCAATCTAGGGGGTTTTCAAAGCTACCCTGTAACCATAATAAAATAAAGTAACTGAAGCTATTTTGACTGACTATGTATGTACATTATGTATGTATGTATTTATGTATGTATGTATGTATGTTATGTATGTATGTATGCATGTATGTATGTATGTATGTATGTATGTATGTATGTATGTTTTAAGATGAAGAGACTCATATAGTCCTTCCGCCCTCTCCGAGAACAACACTCACAGCTTACGCAACAGAAGTGATGGGCAGAGGTAGGCAGACCTTTTGAAATTGAAATGACCATATTGTCAAGTGGGTGCGTACGAGAGAAGAACATCGGGAACCAAAAATGGAACCATTAAGCACACACCAGACAATGCAGCCACCTCATGAGTGCAAAATCTAGAGGGACATGTGAGGCATGGGTTGTGGAGTGGATGTAAGAGTTATGGAAAGCAACAGTGAGAAAAGTCAAGTGTAGGAGATAGCAAATGTTGGGGCAAAGTGTAGTAGTTGTGGTATTGTGGAGGAAGATGGGGTGAGGTATGGAACCTTGTATGGGCAGGAAGGAAGGAAAAAGGGTGAAAATGCTGATGGCGAGCATACTTGGTTGTGAAGGCAGGCAAGAAGGGGGCAGGGGCAGAACCACGTGTGAGAATTAGTTCTGGATTAGCGGGAATTTAGCCCTGGGGAGATTGATTACCTTTTTGTTGGGGTCGGAAGCCAGGGTGGAAAAAAGTGTGAAAAGGTGAAAGGTGGCACTACGACAGTAAAAAATATGGGCAGGTGTTGCAAGGGAAAGTGTTTGCGATATGTAGAAAACTATCGAGATCATAAAAATGTGTGTATGCATGTGTATGTATGCATGCATGCATGTATGTATGTATGCATGTATGTATGTATGTACATATGTATGTGTGTATGTATGTATGTGTGTATGTATGTATGTACATATGTATGTATGTATGTATGTATGTATGTATGTTGTATGTATGTATGTATGTATGTATGTATGTATATATGTATATGTATGTATGTATGTATGTATGTATGTATGTATGTATGCATGTATGTATGTAAGTATATATGTATGCATGTATGTATGTATGTATGTATATATGTGTATGTATGTATGCATGTAAGTAGTATAGGTGCCACTATAAGACTGCATTTGGAGACATCGGGGGTAGCAAGAGAGATAACGGCTAAATTCGCTCTCCTATTGATTTCAAAAAAAAGCAGATTTAAGCCATTATCTCTCTTCCTATTAATCAACGTCTCCAAATAATGTCTTATGGTGGCACTCAATACAGAAGAAGTCTTTTGGACTTTTCTGCTTTTCTCAAAGTAGTCCAAGGCGAAAATTTCACAAAAAACTGGTGGCACCGGTAGCAGTCCTAACGAAATATTCATGCAATCTTGAGATATCTGTGTGTGTCATAATTTTTAATTCATGTTAAGGATAAGAATGATAACACTATATAATATGAGCGAGACTCCACAGAAAATAACAAAGGGTGGCGTGTATGTTTTTGGAGAGACAAAGAGTCCAAGGGTCGTCGTAAAATGGAATGAAGAAGGTAAAAATAAAGTAAAAAATTTTTGTATTAATAGACAAAGAAATAAAGAACAAGCAGAACAGCAAGCAAACAAATTCTATGAAGAAAACATAAAGCCAAAATATGAACTCTGGAAGAAATATAATGATGAAAGATTAAAACATAATAAATTACAATATAATAGAGACTATAACAAAATATGGAGTAAGAAAAAATTTAAGTGTGAGTGTGGTCATGAAACAGCAATTACATATAAATCAAGACATCTTGAATCTGTTTATCACGATCTATGGATGAAAGGAATGAAAGTTTCAAGTAAAATTTCATCAGACCAAGAAAAATATACATGTGAATGTGGCTCAACAATAGAAGTAGGAGGTAAAGAAATTCATGAGAAAACATTAAAACATAAAAAATACTTAGAAACAAAAGATAGATGCGATACATGCAATAGGTCTGAAAATAATTGTAATTGTAGCACTTATCCAAACAGACAAAGAATTGATTCTAGTTTATATAATGCTTCTTATAATTCATACAGAATGAAGTAAAACAATAAAATCAAAAAAGAGAAAATTATTTTTTTGATGTTGTCTCCGCGGCGCTCTATGGTGTGTCATATTTTTTAATTCATGTTAAGGATAAGAATTATAACACTATATAAAGATGTAATCTGTCAAAAATCACAACCCATACTTTAATTAATTAATTTCCAAATTTTTATATCTCTTAGTATATAAAATGGACACACACGACTACAAAGGTGTTGTCTATCGGCTAGACAAACTAAGGGAATATAAGATAAATTATGAAATTAAACATGTTAGGGGACATGATGCGCTGTTTATTCAACCAAGTAATAGGTATATACGGATTGGTACGCCAACAGCCCAAAATTACTTAAACCGAGTAAGAGGTGTTTCGTACTTCCAACAACAAAATATTCCTATTGCTCCTCCATTGCCTATTGAAATTTCTCAAAGTATCAGACAGGAGAATGTCAGAGACTTGATGCGATATGGTAATTACAATATATTGCGGGACAATAGCGAAGAACACAAACTAGGAATTAATGAGAGCCAGTATAAAGTGAGGATTACTGGAAACATTCATTCATTCACTATTAGAGATGTAATAAATTTTATTGGAATCATCCTAAAAGATTTTATTCAAAGACATCCTACTAATAGTAAAGTCAGTTTAAGTATTGAATTTATAAATGGGCACTATGGAGCCGTATCAACAAGTATGAAACCTATTAACGAAATCTCTGTTGAAGATGTATTGGAAAGGTTATCTAATATATTTCAAAGTAATGAAAGCCTTTATACTGATGAAAAAGGAGCAAATATGGATAATTTAAAGTTTGTATTAAAATCTATTAAGATGCCTACAGGAGGAACAAGGCTACAAGTTATTAACAAATTAGATATCTATAAGAAAAGAAGGGTTATCCAAATCAACAACACCGATAACATATGCTTAGCAAGGGCAATTGTTGTAGTCCGAGCAAAAAAAGAAAATAATGAAAAATATTCACAGATTATGAAAGGAAGAAAGATACAAGAAGAATTGGCAAGAGAACTACATGAGAAAGCAAATGTTATTGAAAATGTCTGTGGTATTCCAGAGATTAATATATTTGCTAATTACATTAACTATAATTTGGTTATTGTTGAATTCCCTGACAAAATCGTTTATAAAACAGATCTACTTGATGCCAGCGGCGAACGGCTTACTAATCTTTATATTCTCAAAACAGAAGGACATTACGATGCTATAACTAACATGAAGTCTATGCTAAGTAAAAAGAACTTCTGTGAGTTATGCCTAAGAGGATATATGAACACACACTCGTGCGAATTTGTATGTAATATATGCGGAGTATCTGGCTGTCAAGGTATAAAAGATAAATCTCAGTGGATTGAATGTAAAGAATGTTGTAGAAACTTTCCTAACAAGCAATGTTATATCAACCATAAAAAGGATGATTTGGATAATAAGAACATTTCTAATATGTGTGATGAAAAAGCAAAATGTAAGGAATGCGGAACAAATTATAAAACTAAAGATGGACATAAATGCGGATATGCGAAGTGTCGTAATTGTAAAGAAATACAACCACTAGAACACAAATGCGAAATATCTCAAAAAGCAATCCTACCGCCAACAGAAAAATATGTATTCTTTGATTTTGATGCAACACAAGACACAGGTGAACATATCGTTAATCATACTGAAAGCCAGTATTTCAACGACAGCACACCAATAATTCACAAGAATATTGATGACTTCTGTAAGTGGATATTTGATATCAAGCATAATGATTATACATTTATAGCACATAATGCCAGAGGCTACGATTGTCAGTTTATTCTCAAGTGGTTAGTTGATAATGGACATGTGCCATTTGTCATTTATCAAGGAGGTAAAATTATGATGATGATACATAAGAAATTTAGATTTATTGATAGTCTAAGTTTTCTTCCGATGCCATTGGCTGATTTTCCTAAGACATTTGGATTGAATGAACTTAAAAAAAGGCTACTTTCCACATTTCTTCAATACTTCAAAAAATCAAAATTATGTAGGTGTAATGCCACATAAGAAGCATTACGGATACAACACAATGAAAGGAGATAAAAGAGAAGAATTCTTAAAATGGTATGATGGGCAAGTCAACAATCTCCGACATGTCGGAGATATTCACTTTGATATGAAAAAAGAAATTGCTGAGTATTGCCATTCCGATGTTGATATATTGAGACAAGGCTGTATGATGTTTAGAAACTCGTTTCTAGAATTCGGTATTGACCCTTTTAGATATACAACAATTGCGAGTTGTGTGATGGCATTATATCGTGGTAAATTTATGCCTGAGAAATCAATTGCTGTATTGAAGAATGAAAAGCAAAACAGGATGACCTCACGGGCATGTGTTGAATGGTTAGCATATCGTAGTAGATTAGACAATACTGACATTAAACATGCCTTCAATGGAGGTGAAAAAATGTTTTACCTTAACTCAAAGCAGTCCAATGTATTGTCTCCGCGACGCTCTGGGGGTATGGTAGGGGGTGAAACCCCCTCCTATGTATACGTAGATGGATGGGACGAAAAAAACAAAGTTGCTTATTTTTTACAACTCTATATATACCAATGACCGCCCTAACCAGACTATGCGAGAAGTTTGAGAAACTCTCTATTGAAAATAAAAAAGAAACATTTTCTCTTACAGATGTTAAAAAGATAATTACTGACGAAATCCAAATGATTGAAAATGCGCGGGCTGGCAAGCCAAAGGATACTTTTCCATTTGGTAAGTATAAAGGTAAGAAAATTCAAGATATAGCGGTTATTGATAAGCCATACCTTGAATGGGTTATGAAACAGCCGTGGTTTGAGAAATTTACCGACATTAAAAGTGAAGTAAAAAAATACATTTAATAAAAATTATTTTGTAGTATATATATCAATGACAGACCTGAGCACCAAGCAGGACTACTTGAATGAAATTGAAAAATGGAACATTGACAGCGAAGTTAAGAAACCCACTATTAAATGGACTAAGCCTGACATTGTATCTTTCTATGAGCAATATAAACCCAATGTTGATTTTGAACAAAATCAACATTATGATAATGTGAAAGTAGTAAATAATAATAGTTTAGAAAACGTGTTGGACGAAGAGCAGAGCACTCCTTTTACGACTGCAGATTTAAAAGAAACGGGGATTACTGAAATAAAGGCTAATGTAGGGGTAGAAATTGCAAAGAAAGAAGAACAACAACACGAAGCAGACATTTTTCTTCAATATGGTAAGTATAAAAAAATGAAAATTGAAGATGTCGCTAAGATTGATAAACCATACCTTGAATATTTAATTCAACAACCTTATTTTAATAACAAAGACGCGGTAAAAAAATACCTATGATTGATATTACATCGTTTTCCGCTTATTATTTTTTATTATTTACTTTTAAACGATGTTTGCAAAACACACGGGAGCGGGGTATCTCAAACAAGTTTGAGATTGGAGTGTAGATCTGCAAATATCCACATCGCTTTTCATTAAATTTTTTTGCTTTATTGGTCTTCTATGAAGTTAGCAATAATATTGATATTTCCTCCTCCACCAGTAGAGACAGACTTCTGTGTAAAAGTCAATACATCACTCGGTAATAGGTATATATCATAACTTCTAAGATTGATTTGTTGAGTTGATTGAGAATTAACATATAGTTTAAAAATTGTTGTTCCGTTTGCAATAGCACTCGCCTTTGTGTCAGTATCTACAATTGAGTACTTAGAATCAACATCAGCAAAACCTGCTCCAGTTAGTGTTCCATTTAATACCATTCTAACAACATTTGACTTAGTATCTTCATTTGTAATACTTATCAAAGTGGGATAAACATTTGAATAATTTGCCAAATTAGCACCTCCCGCATCAAATACCGCTTTGTTTCTTATACTAATAATAGGACTTTCAGTGGTGTTTGCTGCTTTACTTCCTTCCACTTCGTTTGTTATACTTGTGTTTATCGTATTCGTTCCCTCAATGAATAAACTAGCACTCGCCGTTTTAAGAATTTGTATTCCAGTCTTTGCATCATTTCTCATGACTGCCGTAAAAGGTAATGTTGTATTTCGCAGGCTTACACCATTATTAGCATTCGCATACTTAATCATATGAACTAGTTGGAAATCACCAGTCTCTGGATTTTCAATTGAAAACTTAATGGCGCCAAATCCAAGATACTGAAATTGAATTTGAAATACATTTCCTACGCTCCAATCTAAGTCTGGCATAGCCGAAGTTCCATCGCAAGGGTCGTCCCAATCTTCTTGGTCAATATAATCTACAGCATTTCCCGAACAATGTGCGATATTCATTCCTGCTTGATTTTTGTAAAAATAAAAGCCATTGTTAAGGTCGTTTCCTATTCCAATAAATAAATAGTAATCTTTTGTATCATCCGTTGTCCATAGAGCAGTAAAGCGAGCAAGTACACCCGTTCCAGTTCTATATTTTATTCTCCTTTTACTTACTAATCCAGCATCCGCCGTCGCATTTGCTTGAGTTTTCAATTCTGCCATATTTTCCAAAAATGACACACTTGCTTTAGTTTCTGTTTTTGTCCATATCCTAGTATTAATGGTATATGGAAAGATTTCCTGTAATACTGGTGTTAATTGTGCAGTTGTTGTTTCGCCGAAGGCTGTCTTCATATTATCAATGTGTCCATCATATCCTACTTTTATGTTAATGAACTCTCCTTTAGGATTTTGTGCGACCAAATTTCTCTGGTGGGACATTGTTGATTTTTTGTTTTCGAAGTAGTCAAAAACAAAGGTTCTATATTATCAAAAAAATAAATTAACTATCAAAATTAATAATTACATATTACCTCACTGGCGGAGTTATGAAATAGTAATCATATTTGCCTTAACCTGAACCTCTCGCTGAGTGATTGCCACGGTGTAGTGGTTAAGAGCAGTTCCCGCATTAGTGCCAATAAACTCCCATCGTCGCTCAGTATCAAGACTTAAACCGCTGATTTCATTTTGGTCTTTGCTCCATAGCGGGCGGGTATTATCCCAAGCATCAACCCAGAACCAGTTGTATTTATACACATCATTATTCATCAAAGCCGAACCCTCAATCTTTGGCTTCAAATACATATAGTCTTCTTCAGAGGCGCAGTCAATGTTAAACTCTTGCTGTCGTGCTCCGTCTAGAGTAGTGTATAAAGTAGCGATCTTTGCTGCTGTGCGATTATCATGGTCATAAGCAGTGTTCTTCCTTTCTTCGGTGTTAAAAACTGAGTGATAAATCTTCTTCAAACGGCGACCATGGCCTCTGTCAAATCGCATAATAATATTTTGGGTTGTGGTTGCTCCGATTGAATTCTTATAAACATAGGGATAATCGATATTGAAGTTCATACCTTCGGGGCTAGCAATCTTCTGTTGAATTGATTGAATGACATCAGGGTTTGTTTCAACAGCGAGAAACAAGTTAAGATTGGTAACATCAGCAGATACAGCCATAGGCAGTGTAGCATTTAGTGCGGCAAGATAAGCAGTGCTAATACAAGTAGCGGCACCATTCGTCACCGTATAACCGGTTCTGTCAGTAGCACTCCACACAATTCGCATAGTCAAAATCTCTGGAAACATAATAGTCTTATCAAGTGCGAAAATAGTATTAATAATCATACCCAAAGGAATTTTAACATTGATAGCGGTGGCGGCAGTTGCTCCACTTCCCACAAGATACTTCGCCTCGTTGTAATTAACATTTACGGCGGATAGTGCTCCCACTCCAGTCGTCAAAGCAGCATCATCGTGACGACGAGCAGAAATCACTGGCTCTCGCAATAGACCCTGAGTTGCGGCAGCAACATCGTTATTACCATCAGCGGCCGCACGAAAGGCCGTTCTAGTTGCTTCAACGGCACTAATGTTAATCAAGCCGTTAGCATTACACTTTTGGAGCATACATCCGTATCCACTAGCATCCCCGTGGTTAGGAAGGTCAAGGAAATCCTTCAAGCTCATTTCTGGTTTCCACAACATCTTAGTCACATGTCTAAGGTTGTTAACGTCGCACAGATAAACACCGCTACGGGTCTGAAGTTGAATTTGAGAAATTTGCGAAAGGCAGTCCATAAAAATTCTAGTATAAGTGTTGGCAACAAGAGGCGCTTTCATAGTATAAGTAAAACTCAAATAAGACCGAGCGAGATTAAAAGGTCGGCTAATAAGGTCAAAACTTCGTTCTTGCCCACCAGCAGTGGTGACCTCAAATGTTCCAGAACCCTCACGTGGAGCAAGTTTATTCAAACGATACGAAGCACTGATATAATCAGTCTTGCTGAAGTCTAATTCGCCTCCGTGTTGAGTTGGCATTTTGTTTTCAGTTTTTTTTGGCAGTTGTCTATCTCAAAACTTGTTTTGAGATTGTTTGCTAATTCACAAGAATATATTTATAGAAAAAATAATTAAATCAAAAATAATTATTTATCTCTGTTTCAAAAGATTGAAAAAGGATGTAAATAAATTAAAATAATTAGTCTCTCTGTAAATCAACAAAGTCATTACAATACCTAACCCATTAAGATTAATTGCTTGGTCGTTTTCGTCTGTAAGATAAAACCTAAATACATTATTTGAACTGGTTGATAATTTCTTACCATACTCAGACCCGCTTCCGTCGTATATAACGGCTCCAAATGGTATTTCGTTGGCAGTATATATTTCTTGTAGCACATGATTATCACCTTCCCCCACTAAGTCCGATTGAAGATACAAAGTCTTTTCTCCAGTTAGAATAATTACATTTGGTGATTTAATAAAATCATTTGCAAAGAAATATGTGGAATTTCTATCAAACCCCATTACTTCGTGAATACGGGTATCACCATCAAATATAAATCGCGGTTGAATACCTCCGTTATTTGAAACACTGAATGTTAATTTGCCATCCTCTGGTTCTATGTTGGTATTATTACTGGATACAACATAAGTATAATTATTAGGGCTGTCTGCGGTTAGTATCTCCGACAACTTATTTTTTAGATTGTTCATTGTGTAGTTTCCCTCAGGTATAGTAATTAAAGCCTCATACCCGTCTTCGCTAAGAGTAAAAGTATTATATGGCGAAGCCACAGAGTAATACGACTTTGGAACATAGATATGAATAATTTTACAATGTGTGGGATTGTCCAGTGATTTTAAGTTTATTTCGTGTGTAAAGTCGCTATCTGTGCCTGTTATTCTGTTTTTACTATTTATGTAATAGATACCACTTGACCTGCCCCTTTTGTAATCCATGATATTTAGAATTGCGCTTCGTGCTGTCGCACTCTCGCTTATTCTAAACATCGTTTTTTTCTTTTTCAAAAAAATTAATCGGTTTTCGATAGTTATCAACAAACGAGAATGAGTGAAACGAATGAGAGTGTAGTTGATAACTATCTTTCAAATAAAAGTGTCAAAGCCGTAGCCATTCTGTGCTTTCAACTCCCCCGCTTCCTTCTCTTTTAAGTCTGTATATCCGCTAGCAAACTTAAAGCGGTTGCCTTTCGCTCGCTCCATTAAAAACCTCATTGAGTGCCATCCGCATGTGTCGGTTGTGTCAGATTGTTGTTTTACTTGATTAACCTTCATTAATAAATAAGTATCGGGGTGGCTTTTGTCAATTAGTCGTTTCATTTGTTGTTGAAAGTCTTCCGTTGGTTGGTAAAGTGCTAATGGGTCATACACTTCCACTGACCTGTCTTTATCCAGACTTACCCATATAGCAATCCAATGAGACCCCGCTTGTTTGTGATTATCCAAATTCATAATAAATCCGTATCGTTTTCTTTTTTCTGGATTTAGTTTGTAGATTTCATCGCTGGCTATTGCTCCGAGATACCATCCATATTTTTTCATTATGTCGTCTATTTCATTAGTCATTAGTCCCCTCCCTTCTCCTTCCTGCGGGGGTTCCTCTGGCTCTGGTTGTTGTGGCTCTGGTGTCTCCGCGTCACTCGGTGGTATGGTTGTCTCCTCTAGTGGTGTTTGGTCTGGCGGTGTAGTAGTATCTGTTGCCGGCTCTGGTGGCGGGGGTAGCGGTTGGGGCATCCCTTCATCAACATTTAAATCCGCTGAAACTTGTTTATCTACATTTGGGTCTATTGTCATTTTGTTAGTTAGAGTATTTACAAAATCCTTTTTATTCATTGTGTGCCTCCAATCTTTGCGGGATAAATATTTTTTTATTTTCGCTATTGAAAATACCTTATCAATTAATTCATCTAATGTCTTCGCTCCACTACCTTTTTGTTCAACATCTCCAACATTTTGGAGATACCCCATATACTCTTCATATCTAGCATAATCCGCCACTTTTCTTTTTACGTTTTTCACCTCACTTCCAACATCAATATTAAACCTTTTAATCATGTTAATAATCCACTTTGAAGTGTCTTTGTAATTTAATTTGTTATGACCATCATTATCTAGTCTCTTTTTTAAAGCCTGTGCTAACTCTTTTATGGTAATGGTTGGGTGATAAGTTTTTGAAAATCCAGAGATTAAAAATTGATTAATTTGTAAATTTTCAAGATGCTTACCCTTTTCTTCCGCTTTCTTTTTTTCCTTTTCAAGTTTTTCTTTATATTCTTCTGCTAACTTTTTCTGTTCCTCTAAAGACGTCGCTGTGGCTATAGCCGTCTGAATATCTTGACTGGCTTTTTGTAAGTCTTTGAGACTCATCTTTTTAATGAATTTATCTGTATATCCTGCTAATTTCAGTGTTTCAATATCTTTCTGCTTTTGCTTTTTTTCTTCCTCATATTGCTCTTTCGTTTTCAATGGTGCTTCATCTCCTAAATTAGGTAAGGCTGGTGCTTGTGGTGGTGCTCCAAATGGTGGTGCTAATGGATTATCTCCAACTGGTTGGAGATATGGTGCTTGTGGCGGTGCTTGTGGCGGTGCTTGTGGCTGTCCATATTGTGGTGGCATAATATATTGATATTGCGGTGGCGGTGGTAATGCTTGTATTCTATTTTTTCTGTCTTCTTCATATTTTACATCATCTATGAGTTTTTGCTCCCTCCTTAGTTCTCTGTCTTTTTGCTCTTGTCGTTCCTTGATATCGGATAGTTCATTGCGGTGTATCCTTGCTAACTCATCCTGTCTTTCCTTCACATCTGCTACGTCTTTTCGTTCTAGCCTTTTCTTTTCTTCTTCTAAATCCTCCCTTTTCTTCTTTTCCTTTTCTTCCTCGTCATGTATTAAATCATATTTCTTTTGTAAGTTGCTTTGTATCTGGTTTCGGTTCTCGTGTTCAAGACGATTGAAATCAGATTTGATTATTTCTTCTCTTGGTTTGCGGCTAGCCCTTTGAGACTTTGGTTTGCTAATATATTTCATAAAAAGTTTAACGATTTGTAATGTGCTTAAATCATTTGTTTTCTTACCAAAATTAAGATAATATTTTTTACCCTTCTGGATAATATATGGCCTCCCGCTCTTATTTCTATAAACTCGTGGTGGACGGACTTTTGCCCTTTTCACATTCTTAGTCTTTGATATTTTAGAATTACGCTCCATGCTTCGCATTCCCGCTTATTCTAAAACATCTATTTTTTGTTTTAAGAAAAAATAAATCGGTTTTACGATGTTTATGAGCAAGCGAAAATGAGCATAGCGAATGAAAGCGATGCTCATAAATATCAACGGAACTTTACAGCACCTCCTCGTTGCTTACCATACCCAAGTTTTGCGGCAGTAGCACTAACACTACCCGCGTAAGGCACCCCAACACTACTCAATGCCCCCGCAGTCCTAGAGATTACCTTATTATCGCGAAGAAATTTATTAACAGCCAAGGCAGTTTTTCCGACCTTAGCCCAGTTAATCTTTCCTCCCTTTTGACCGCTCTTCTTCTTTGATAATCTCGGACTTGTCCGAGATACTTTTTTCCCTCCCTTCTGTGGCATTGATGGATTGTATCCGATGTTATATCCTGATGGTTGTGAAATTATCACTGGTGATACTGGCATATATAATACAGAAAAATAATTAATTATTGATATTTAAAATTCCGCACTTTCGTCTTCGACTTTCGTGCGGTTTTTAAACATCGTTTTTCGATGTTTATGAGCAAGCGAAAATGAGCGAAGCGAATGAAAGCGATGCTCATAAATATCATTACTTAAGACGATAAGCAAAATTTTTTCTTAACTCATCATCAACACTTGAAACATAAAGAAAATTAAATCTCTCTTTCGTCGCCTCGTGATACTTTTGAAGAAAATAATCAAAATCAAAAGATAAGTCTAAGTGCTTATAAACGAGTTCCATTTTGTCCTGAGACTGGCTTGGAAAGATTAATAGATAATCTAACTGCTTAATGGCTTCTGGTCGTAGGTCGTTCAGATACTGACTTGACATAATCACCTTACTTTTATAGTGTCTGTTCTTTTTTAACAAATCACTCACTGACTTGTCTCTCAATCCGCTACCTAAATCGTCCAAAACAAAAACAACCTCTGGCGAAATATACTTACTTGGTCTTTCTTTCGGTGCCTCCTTTATCTGTTTCTTTTCTTTTCCAAAGTATAAAAATTGTGGTTTCTCTATTTCTTCTTTGTCCTGTTTTACTTCTCCTTCATGTATATCTCCATCATGATGGAGATTTTCGTCCTGTTTATTCAGTTTGTCCAACTCGTAATCAATAATATTCACACCATCCGATTTAAGAAAGGTATATACCGCCATTGGGTTTCCCCTGTTCTTAAAGTGCTTTACCATTGCTTTATAAATGTAGTCCTTGTGAATTGTTGAAGCGATAATAACAATACGGGTTTTTCTGTCTGTTGTCCGTTTCAGTATTTCAAAGAGTGCTGTTGTTTTCCCGCTCTTCTTTCTAGCAAGTAGAAATATGTTGGCATACGGCTCATTAAATAATTTATAACCTTTTGCTTTTTTATCTCCGTTTCCATCCTGCTTCACAGGTTTCACCTTGACATTGTTTATTTTCTCCATCCTATATTCTACCCTACGAATTCCAAACACACAACAATTCGCCCCGCTAAATTTCCTGTGTCAATATTTCCGCTGTCGGTTTCAAGGACTTTAAATGTATATTGTCCGTCAGTCCATCCGACAACACCCAAATTATAACCGAGATTTGAAATGTTTGCTGTAGTGCTGTCCGCAAATGTTCCAATAATTCCAATTCTATCCATGTAAAGAATTCTGGTTTTCGTCTCTGTCTGGTCGTTCATATAGTGGATAAACTTAACATTCATTTTGGTGGGTGTGAATGACATTTGGATATTTTTATTAAATGTTTTGCTTCCTCCCGCAAAATCATTGCTCAGAAAAATAATCTTTTGGTATTTATAGTCAGTCATGGTTATATTACTGATGATAAACTTTTTAATAATCAAAATATTTTCGCGGACTGCCTGCGACTTTTACTCACGGATAAGTGAAAAAAAGAATGAGAGTTGTGCTTATTGTATAAAGCAAGGAATAGAAAGTAAATTTAAATGTGTGTATAAGCCAATGTCAGATTGGTGTATTAGTTTTGATGAAGCCATTCCTTTAATGTGTTCGGGTAGTGATGCTTCTTGGTATAAAATCCACTTATATGAATGTTCATTTCTTTGATATTTGAGAATTTCACTCTCGTGCTGTCGCACTCCCGTTTATTCTCAAACATCGTAAACAGACAAAAAAAATAAAAATGGGAGACGATGTTTATCAACAAACGAGAATGAGCGAAGCGAATGAGAGTGAAGTTGATAAATATCATTTCTTTGAAGAAGGTGATGGAAGGCAAATACCAATCAATAGTGTTAGGATTCCGACATAAGTATTAGCAACCTCACAAGGCAAGTTCTTTTCAGATAGCCTCACGATACAAAGGGCTATGATGGCAACGATGATACCCATTTGAAATAAGTATTTAATAAGTCGGCTGTCTGTCGGTCTGTTTGTTATACAACAACAATTCCAGTTATCTTCCAATTCGTGCTCTACTTTTTTTTCCTCATTCTTCAATGAAATGTCTAAAACACGATTTTTCAACTCTGGTGTTAGTTCGCCGTCTATTTCAATGACTGGCGGTGGGGGGTGTAATCTAGGAGGCATTAGTAGAAAATACGACTGCTCGTATTTCTGCTAGTTGGTTGGTTAAATCTTGTAATATATTAAGTAAAGTTTTATTTTCTTTTTCTAAATTAATCACCCTATCTCGGACATGTCCGAGATTATCCGCCATATGTTGAAATCCGCTGACCAATATCGGTATAAAATCTGTATATGTTATGCCTTCAAGGTAGCCTTCTCCATCCTCTGCTTTCATTCCACTTTCAGATACAAATTCTGGAAAAATCTTTTTTACTTCGTCCGCAATAAACCCGTGGCCTTTTTTTCTTTCTTCTCATCTGATTTCCAATAATATGAACAACAATTTATTTTCATTAGTTTATCGCAACAATCACCGCAGTCTAATGTTTTAATATCCGATTTTAGCCTCCTGTCCGAGGAGTTTGTCCAAGCACCATTAAGCGGAATATAATTATAACTGCCTGACGGCTCGCCAGTAGTAGAGTTTGAAGTAGTCCAAGCATGAAGCAAACCAGTAGAAGAAACAATTACACCATAATTCGTATATCCTCCCGATTTAAAAAATAGTTGCGGGTCGTTAGTAGAAGCGGGTCTTTTTCGTATTAATAAATTACCGCTGGATGCTGTTGGTAAAACTAACTCTCCCGACGTATTAATATTAATCGCCTCAGTGTAAGATATATTGTTTCCAACCGCTGTTCCTGAATTATAATAAAAAGCGAGTTTTCCACCTTTTTGAATGAGAAAGTTTGAAACGCTGTGGCTTGATTTCCAGTTCGTGCCATCAAAATAAGCATCAAAACTTAAATTGACATTGTCGTGCGACCAGTTTAGTTGTTGAAAAACTGGATAGATGTCTGCTGAAGTTATTGCCTGTATGTGTGCTCCTGCGACATTACTCGCCGTCCCGTATATTTCTAAACCACCTGTTGATCCCACTCCCTTTGTTGAGTTGCCTATGATTATCGGCTTACCTAGTGTTGTTGTTATTTTATCGCTCGTTGTTAATGTTGTTGTTGATACACCCGCACTAGCCGTTATTAACCCTTTCGTCCATAAAGTCCCGTTTGCCCCGTTCAATGACATTAATAATTGTTCGGACGAGTTCTCCCATATAAATCCGTCGGTTGAAGCATTACTTACCCTAAATCTAACAGCAAAAGAAGTGAAATCGTTGCCTGCAACCGCAGACCCTCCCGCTAGACTTCTAGTATTTGCACCTCCTCCATTTGAAGCCATATAAATACCATAATTTGTATTGCCAGTGTCCCACAAAAATATTCCTCTCGTATTACCTCCGTTAGTATTTCCTTGTATAACTATGCTAGAACCTCCTGTCGCTGTTAGTAGGCCACTCGCGGTTGCCGTTGTTGTTGATATACCCGCATTTGCCGTTATTAATCCACTCGCGGTTGCTGTTGTTGTTGATATACCCGCGGTTGCCGTTAATGTAGTTCCAGTTATTGTTCCGCCATTTGTTATATTGTTTGAGTTCATATCTAAGGCTCCATAAAACCGCATACCGCCAGCATTGTTAAAACGGACAATGTCAGACGAAGCACTTTTATTATCCAAAAGTTTTGAAATATAAAGCCCCGCCCCTTTTACATCAGATGCTACATTCGTGAATACATAACCTCTTTGGTTCGCGGTTCCGCTTGTAGCAGTATTTAAAGTGTATAAGAAAGACTGCCAATCACCCGTTGTCTGAGAAAAGAATATATCTCTTCCGTTTTGGTTTAATATACGTGCCCCATTATATGTTATATTCCCGCCATTAATGATATCCACATTATTAAAATCAGCTTGGCTTAACAAATTCAGTGCCCTTACATCATTTCTTGTTCCATTAAATATCTTAATTCCTGTTATGGTTTGGTCGCCTGTTAGTTTTACATTTTGCCCGTCCAATGTGTCCGCATACCCTTTTGTTGCTCCGTCCGTTGATAATGTCGGATTTCCAAGGTTAGCTATTTTGCTACTATTACAATCTAGCCCCGAAGCATTTACCCAACCGACGATTGTCCCATCAATAATAAAACTTATTTTTTTGGCAGAAATTTCAAAGTTGTAATATGTTGCAGTTTTCATATCCAAACTAGCAATTGACCCGATATTACTGGTAGAATTGAAAACGATAAATGTGCCCTTTGTTGTAGCATTTATTGAATTTCCCGTTATTTCAACACCACTGCTATATGTCTTAATTCCTGCTATGGTTTGGTTTCCTGTTAGTTTCACATTTTGCCCGTCTAATGTATCCGCATACCCTTTTGTCGCTCCGTCCGTTGTTGCTGTTGGTGTGGCCAAATTTGTAATTTTTCTATTGTTTAAAGATAGTGTCGTGCCCGTTGCTGTCGCGATTACATTATCACCCGCATATAAATCAACATACGAACCCGTTATTTGTATCGGATAATAGACCGCGGTTGCTATTTTTTGTGCCACAATCTCTCCTATATTTGTCGCCGTATCAAAGGCAATACCGATACCATCAAAAGCGGTTGGAGCAGTAGCACCCCGCACTTCTATTGTTGAAGTAAATTTTTTATTCCCTGCTATGGTCTGGTCTCCTGTTAGTTTAACGACAGAAGTATCAAGAGTAGAAACATCAACACCATCAACAAGATTAACATTTGTTATACTTTGACTTTTCATATCAATCCCCGCACTAGCATTTATTATGTTGCTGAATGTTTTGGTTCCTGCTATAGTTTGGTCTCCTGTTAGTTTAACGACAGAAGTATCAAGGGCAGAAACATCAATACCATCAACATTACCAACATTTGTAATCGCAAAACCGCCCATATTTAAACTGCCAGTCATAGCCGTTGTGCCGTCCTTTGCCAGTTTCGTATCGGTATATGCTTTCGTTGAAGCATCGCCGTCATAGAATGGCGCGGGCAATCCGCTGATTGCTGTTGTGCTGTTAAAATTTAAAACATTATTTGTCAATGTCATTCCACCCCCTGTTGTTGGAGCAAAAAGTATAGACGAGCCGACAAAAGATAATGGATAGCCCGTTGCTCCACCTGCCTCCGACGAATAGATAGAGCCCATATTATTGTTATAATTGAAGAATAATTTGCCTGTGTTTAATGGATTTGAGTCTTTTACGGCCACATAAGTAGTAAATGTTTTATTCCCTGTTATGGTTTGGTCTCCTGTTAGTTTAACGACAGAACTATCAAGAGCCGAAACATCAACACCATCAACATTACCGACATTTGCTACATTAAAACCCCCCATATTTAAATCTCCAAACATCATAGCGAGACCATCTAATCTTATAAATGGAGAGTTTGTATTGCGCCATTGGCCTGTTGAATAAATGAGCAGTTGGTTATCGGCTGGTGTGCCTGTTATGACTACATCAGAGAGTGTATCAATTGAGCCGATTGTTGTATTTCTCCATTTACCATCTACATCATTATATGTTAAGTATTGCCCGACCGCTGGTGCGGATATGTTTGTGTCTATGAGATTGTATAGACTGGTTTGGTGCGGATTACTTGTATTGGAGCGGTGTTGAGTTGAGGCTTTAACTTCGTCGTTGTCCCTTACTCGTTGCTCTGTGTAGTATAAATTTTTTCCTTCTTTGACATCTGTTGTTGATTTTAAAGCGAGCCGTGTATCAAAGCGGTTATCAGTGAAATAAAGATTTACGGGTTCGGCATCTTCTGGCACTCTGTCTGTGTTTAAACCAATAATATTAGTGTTGGTAAGGTCTAAATTTTTTATGTCTAGACTATCAACGGCGATTTCTGACAAGCCCAAGAGTGATTTATATTGCGACATTGATTTTCTAAATTCACACTTTCGCTTCGCTTTTCGTAAATCTCAAACTCGTTTGAGATAATTTAGAAAATCGTTTCCTATATTATTAGAATAAAATTTTATTTTAAAACGATGCTTGACAATAAACGAAAAATCTTGCAATTAGCAAGATAGAAGTGAAATTGTCAAATATCAATTAATTATTAAAAAATACTAAAATATATTAATCTTAGTATAGAATGCCGTCCGCAGAAGCAAGTCGTAAGAATTGGGGTAAGGCTGTGGAAAGTATTAAGAGTAAAAAGCAACATAAGGTTGAAATAGCGAAAGAGAAATTAGCAAAATGTAGAAATGCTTATGTTGGTGATGATGAAGAGATGGAGGAAAAGATAAACCGCATGGCCGAAATGGGTGTTGCTAGTGATATCATTAATGGAAAAGACCAAGATGATACACCAGAAGAAAGCAGTGAGAGCGATGAGGAATGTGATTTTACCGACATTATCGCTGAAAAGATGGCTAAGATGAAAATTAAAAGAGCGAAGGTAGAAACTAAGAGAACAAAGAAAAAGACTATTAAGAAAACAGAGCCTGAGCCTGAGAGTGAAGAAAGTGAAAGCGAGAGTAGTGAAGAAGAAACACCAAAACCGAAGAAGAGGAAAGGAAAAAAGTCTAGTAGTGTGAGTGTAAAAGTATATAATCAGTCTTCAGGTGCTAAGAAAGAAAAAAATAATGAAATAGATAGAGTGTTTTTAAAATTTTAAATTCACCAAAGGAAATGATATGAGTAAAAATTACTATACTCTGGATTATTATAAGTTAATTCTCCTTTTGAATTTCGTATTGCTCCTTATCTCCAACATGTTGGAGATATTCTTGCTCTATAATTTTTTCTTCTTACTTTATCTAAATGGTCTAAATGTGAATATAGTCCTATGCGGTCTTTATAGTGCTGATATTTTAAGTGTCCGAAATGAATTGTCTTACCTTTTGGAGTAATAACCTTATATTTTTTGTTTTTTACATTCGACTTTGAAAATCTCATTGATATATAATATGGACAATAAACACACTCAGCAAGAACAACAACAAGAACGAAAAGAAAAACTTGAAGAGGCACTTGAAATACACGACCAATCAAAGCCTTCTAAAATATGGAACACAATCATTGCTCCAGAAGCAAAACCATTAAGTCAAGTATTTATTGATTTAATGGATATGTCAAAAGTATCAATGAAATCTGGAAATGCTCATAACAATTTTGGGTTAGTTGCTATTGATGTTTATAGTCTTCGTGGATGGATTGAACCAATAAAACAAAAAACAACTGGCTATGTCTTAGAAGGATTAAAGAAAATTTTTACAAAAGAATTACCTGAAAGAATTACATCTGATAGCGGTGGTGAGTTTAAAGGACAAGTTGGTGAGTATTTTAGACAAAATAATATTGAACATAGTGCAGTCCAAGTAGGAGACCACAGAACAATGGGGATAATTGATAGATTTATCAGAACAATACGAAATGAATTAAATTTGTTATGGGAGTTTAATGATAATTTTTCTTGGGTGCCTTACATTCACGAACTTGTAAATATTTATAATCATACTTATCACACAGGAATAAATGCTGTCCCTATGAAAGTTTATGAAGGTAAAGAAAGGAATACACAGGAAATATACAGAAATCCTTTAATAAATGAGTTTCCTAAGGATACAAGAGTAAGAAAGGAACTTGAGCGGACTATTTTTTCAAAAGGTGATAAGCAGTATTCAAAAACTATTTACAAGGTAAAAGGACGAAAAGGTTTTAAGGTCATACTCAGTGAAGAAGATTTAGTGAGACCTCAGGAATTATTAAAAACAAATCTTAGAGAACAACCAGAAGAGAATGAAGAAAAAACTCAACTAGCTGATAAAGTTAAGGAAGCAACGAAAGAAAAAAAGAATGTAAATTTGTTAAAGTCGTTAGACATAAAGCCTGAGAATATCCGCTCTAGTTCAAGAATAAAGAAAAAGAAAGAAGTATTTGACCTTTAACGAGGCACGCACCAACATGAATCATCCCTCCTTCTACACCTATTACATCTTTCTACTTGAGCATTTATCGGTCTCAGTAGTCTTATCATCGTATGTGGATTAATATTATCTAATATCTCATCAGAAATTCTTTTGGATATTCTTGGTAGGTTATCTCTCATTATATGAGAATATACGCAACTGAAACTACAAAAATTTATACTATCAATAATAATGTTAGATATGAAACATCTGCAGTACTGGCAAGGCATTGTTTATATTAGAAAAGATAAATTTCGTGAAAAAATTAATATTTCGTTAGGACTGCTACCGGTGCCACCAGTTTTTTGGAAATTTTCGCCTTGGACTACTTTGAGAAAAGCAGAAAAGTCCAAAAGACTTCTTCTGTATTGAGTGCCACCATAAGACATTATTTGGAGACGTTGATTAATAGGAAGAGAGATAATGGCTTAAATCTGCTTTTTTTTGAAATCAATAGGAGAGCGAATTTAGCCGTTATCTCTCTTGCTACCCCCGATGTCTCCAAATGCCGTCTTATAGTGGCACCTATACTACTCATGTATGTATGTATGTACGTACGTACGTACGTATGTATGTATGTATGTATGTATGTATGTATGTATGTATGTACATTATGTATGTATGTATGTACATACATCAATCTGTCTTATTTTACCGACTGGCCTGAAAGAACAGGATGCCAATTTGCCTGGGGTGGGACAATCCGTTGCCTTTTTGTCCCTGTCCATGTCAGGAAAAATGGCATTTGCAAAATCCACAACCACAACTTTCTCATGTCACACTGTTTTTGTGGTCACTAGTGCCACCTGTGTTTTACGATCACTGGTGCCACCTATGTTTTTGTGGTAGGTGGTGGCACCTGACCCACCCACAAGCGCGATTCTCCTTATTTTTGCGATAAATACCAGCCACTAATTTTTTTTGGCAAAAAACTGACTACTTGCCAAACTGTGACTCCTGGTGGTTTCTGGTCTCGCCCACGCCTTTGATGCTTCGCCGAAGTGCACGCACCAGTAGCAGTGTCGGTGTCACGACCAGTCCGAGCAAGGCTGCCGCGCCAAATGCGGGTGGCCCTGCTACTCGCTCAACAGCTAAGGCTGCCGCGCCCAATGCGGGCGGCCCTGGTTGGAAAAGCGGTAGTGCCGTGCCACCTCCAGCTCCTGGTCGCATGCACCGAGAGGAGAACACCCCTCTGCACCGCGTCAAGGGCCCAAAAAAGGCACAACCCTCGCCCGCCCCGGACAAGAAGCGGAAGAAGAAGGAGAAGAAGAGGGCGAAGAAGAAAGCAAAGAAGATGTCTGAACAGGAGCAGACCCTGATGGCCTGCTTGCGCCTGGCTATCGATTATAATCACGTGTCCGAGCTTGGGTGTGACTCTGGTCATATCGGCGAACAACCAGATGACGGGCCAGAGGACGAGGAATGGCAGCGGCTGCAAGACCTGTCGGCAGAGGATTTGGAACGGGAAGCTAAGAATGCTAGGCAGTCCATTCGCCAGGAAGCACCGTTGCCTGGCATGGAGAGCTTTCTGTGGATAGCATACGACTGGGAAAATCAGCCCCATCCTCCCACCCGCGGCAAAGAGGAATTGGAAGTCAACTTGGAGACAGACTCGTTCATCATCGCTTTTCCTGACAAGGCAAACCCTCTGGGGAAAAGACCTGTGCAAGAGCTCATCGCGATCAAGGTCTTCAGGGACGAGTTTGCAGGCCAGCCAGGCAGAGAGCGTGATCACAAGGAGAGGGAGAATATGGTCGACGCGTGCATCAGCCGAGCAGTGTTTCGCAAGAGGAATGGTCGGAAACCTGATATTTACTTGCCACTGGGCAGCGGCGCGGACGACAGCCAGGATCCCTTCCCGCGTGGCGACCTATACTGCCTGGTAGCTCGTTCCAGCGGCCGCTATTACTGCGTCCAGGACGCATTTTTCAACGCGTTGGTCGCCGCTGGCTGCCGTCCGTCCGGCAAGTACCTTGACCTCCTGCACAAGAAGCTGGGAGGCTACTGCGAGGTCCAGCAGCTCTTGGAGTTCATAGGGGGCGGCTTCCGGTGCTCGGACACGGGCTCGCTCTACTCTCTGCGCCCCCTCCAGAAGATGGGCTGGTATGATCTCACTCGTAAGGGTAGCGGCATTCGCGGGCTCTTTCTTGTCAGCAGCTGGGCACACACCGTGGCAGTGGACCTGGATCACGGCCTGCTCTTGAACGCGGCCAGCCACTTCGCTATGTCACTCACCCAGCAAAACCTCGTGGCCTGTCGCATCTTCAACGGGCCCATCTCTGTCCACCGCCTCATCACCAGACGAGCAGACATTCACGGCCCTTTCCTGCAAGGGCACGGCGGTAGTCTCACGTAAGACAAATATGACACGTTTTTTTCAATTAGCCCCAAGGGGGGCATAGTAAAAAAAGCAGGATTTTCAGGGTGGGGTACTTTATTAAAAACCTTGTCTTATTTGTCATATTTGTCTTATAAAAAATTTAGCAAAAATATAAGGGAAAATCCGGCCAAAAAAAAGGACTAGCAGACCACCCCCCCCCCCTTCTCGCGCGACCGACAGGTGGTCCGGATCGAACGTCTGGTTGTATTTTTTTTTTGGACCGCTGTGGACCACGCGCTCGTCGAGCAGCTGACTGTGTCGACGAGACAGTGATTCGCTCGACGGCACGGGACCAAGGTACAGTCGACGCGTGGTCCAAATCGGAACCAAGGCAGTATATTTTTTCTCAACCACACCGGACCACGCACGCCCGTCGACCACGCAAGAGGGAGGGACCTACCGCAACCATGATCAAACAAGTGTAGTATCCCCTGGTAGACTGCCTGGATCATGTTGGCGGTGGGTCCCCCTCCCTCTCGCGGTGGTGGTCCGGATCGGACGTCTGGGTGTATATCTTTTTTGGACCGCTTTGGACCACCCGTCGATACCGAGGTCAGTACCGACGACACACTGCCTGTGTCATGGTGGCGGTGGGTCCCTCCCCTCTCTGCCGTTCGACGGGTGGTCCAGGACGACACCCAGGTCGTATATTTTTTTCTGGCCTGTTTGGACCACGACGCACACACACACACACACGTCGATCGAACCAGTGCGTCACCTCGCGTGACTGCCTGTGTCATGTTGGCGGTGGGTATGCCTCCCTTCCGGTGGTGTGTGGTCCGGGTCGGACGTGGGGACGTATATATTTTGTGGACCGCTCTGGACCACGCGCTCGTCGAGCAGCTGACGGTGTCGACGAGACACTAGTTCGCTCGACGAGACTGCCCCTGCTGTCACCCCGGTGGTCCAAATCCGCCCGGATTTTTCTAGTCTGTTCTTTTGGCGCTTTGGACCGCCTTTGGGGCCTTGTGGTCCAAAGGAGCGGTCCAAGCAGTCGAGAATTTAATTAGGCACAGAGGGCGGATTTGGACCACCGCGGGGAGGGGGGACCTGCCATGTCCCGGGCTGAGCCGCAGGCCGGGATTTGCGGGAAAATTTTTGTCTTCTTCTGTTGGTTAGTTCAGGCACATATTGCATTTTTGTCCCCATAGGGTCCAAATACAGTGATATAGCAGAATACTGTGATATGGCACAAAAAGGCAGTGATATGGTACAAAAAGGCAGTGATATATGACAAAAAGGCAGTGATATATACATAGTCCGGCCGGCCACAAACATGGACCTAAGCTGGTCCGTTTCGTCACCAAACCTCTATCATAATCTTCGACCCAAGCAAGACCAGAAGTGGCTAGCAGCCTGAACGAACATATTGCTATTTTTCCAATCGCCACATCTTGCTGTCAATTTCCCGGAAATTTACCGCGCCGCAGAACACAGAAATTTTCGCTAATTTTTCTCACTTTGATTTTTTTGCCTTCAGGTGATGGAGGAGTTTAAGGAAAAGCACAGAGACGAATACGACCCCATATGTGTATGTGTGTGTATGTGTGCGTGTATGTGTATGTTTGTGTGTGCATGTATGTGTGCATGTGCTTACAGGATGGAGGAGTTCAAGGAAAAACACAGAGACGAATACGATGCCATGTTCGGAGAGATAGGTAATGACATACTATATCTATATGTATGTGTACACGTATATGTATATGCATGTATATAGTACATCTATATGTATATAGGGCTGTCCAAAGAAGACCGGAAGCACAGGTGCGTATGTGTTGGTGTCTGTTTCTTCCTCTTTTTCTTTTTCTCCTTCATCCTCTTCTTCCTCTTCTTCCTCCTCCTCTCCTCCTCCTCCTCCTCCTCCTCTTCTTCTTCTTCTTCTTCTTCTTCTCCCTCCTTCTCCTCCTCCTCCTCCTCCTCCTTCTCCTTCTCCTCCTCCTCCTCCTTCTTCTTCTTCTTCTTCTTTTTCTTCTTCTTTTTCTTCTTCTTTTTCTTCTTCTTTTTCTCCTTCTTCTTCTTTCTTCTTCTTCTTCATCTTCTTCTTCTTCTTCTTCTTCTTCTCCTCCTCCTCCTCCTCCTCCTCCTCCTTTTTCTTCTTCTTCTTCTTCTTCTTCTTCTTCTTCTTCCTCTTCTTCCTCTTCTTCCTCTTCTTCCTCTTCCTCCTCTTCTTCTTCCTCTTCGCCTTCTTCTTCTTCCTCTTCCTCTTCTTCTTCTTCTTCTTCTTCTTCTTCCTCTTCTTCTTCCTCTTCTTCTTCTTCTTCTTCTTCTTCTTCTTCTTCTTCTTCTTCTTCTTCTTCTTCTTCTTCCACATATACATACATACATACATACATACATACATACATAGACCAAACATTATCTATCTATCTATCTATCTATCTATCTATCTATCTATCTATCTATCTATCTATCTCTATCTATCTATCTATCTATCTATCTATCTATCTATCTATCTAGTGCTCTGTCGGTTTATGCTAGACTGTCGATGTCACAGTCTCGAAACTCCATCTGCTTACTGGGCCCTCTGTAATGGAGGTGGGAGCTCGTTCTGCAAGGGGCGCTTATGGAACGAGCCCTGGCCCCGCCTGGTACTAGGGAGCTTTGGTATCGCCTGTATCAAGAGAAAAATGTCGCGAGATGATGAACCCAGCCCGCCCTCGAGCCCGGTTACCCTGTCCGAGCTAGGCATTATTGACGAAGGTTCCGATACAGAGGACGGCCCCGAACAACAGAAGGTCGGCGGCGGCAAGGCGAAGCTGGTGATACACGAAAAGGCTGACTTGGACAAGATCGAGGCGCTCCTGCAGGACAACCGCCTCGAAAGCAGCTATCGCCGGTACCTGTGTGCTTTGTACGACAGCGTGAACCTCACTGGCGGCCTGGAGGTTTGCTACCGGCTGCCGCGCGGGGTGATGCGAGCTCGGCGCAAGGGCCCCTACGTTGGCTGCAGGCTGTACGCGGACGGTGGCCTACAGAATGCGCCCGTCTCGCTGCGGAGGCTCGTGCTAGGCGCTGGCCATTTGGAGCTGGACATCCGCAATTCGGTCCCCTTTTTCTTGCATTGGCTGGCTTCTTCGCTCGAGGCCGCGCCCGCTGGCGAGCTGGTGTACCTGAAAAGGTTCGTTACCGACCGCGAGCAAGTGATCGCAAATATGAAAGACGCGCTGGGCGTGAACGACAACGAGCTGGTCAAGTCTTACATGCTGAAGCTGGTGCACGGCGGGCGCTGGCTGAAGTTGCCCAACGGCACCGAAGTGGAGGCCGACACCTACCCGGTAACAGCCAACTTCCGTGCGAGCGTCAAGAGAGCGGTCGCTGGCCTAGCCAAGTACTTTCCCAAGCTGTGGCAGTGGTGCGAAGCGAGCAACCTGTCGTCCACACCCGACGGCCAGATCCTACTGTTCCATGCCAGGGGCAGGTTTGTCCATTTTCTCACTACTCGCTTTGAGAACGAGGTTATGATGCGAGTTATCGATTCTTTTGGTAAAGAGAACGTCAGCACGTTGGTCCACGACGCTGTTTTTGTGCGTACCACGGCTGTAGACGTCGAGGCGCTCAACGGGTACATTGCAGCCGCGGGCCCTCTGTCTGGCGTGGAGACGCCTCGTCCCGACAGCAGGACCATCGAGATCGACGGAGTTCGCCGGCCGGTGCCAGTGCTGCTGCCCCCCGTCGTTGCTTGGCGCGTGACGACCGTCGAGTGCGCGGCCTCTGACAAACAGTCGCTGTACAGACCAGAAGTCGCCCCTCACGATCTAGTCGGCTGTGCTAACGTCAGGCGCTACGCTACGGAGGCCGACATGTACCAACCTACGCCCGGGCTGTACGTGATCCACCCCGTGTCTTTTGATGTTCATCGAGCGCAGGTCGTCAACGCGGTGACTGGCATAGGCAAGACCGTCGCGGGCTTCGGGGCAATCGCCGACACGCTCAAGCAGAAGAGGAAGAGCCGTATCGTGTGGGTCGTGGGCCGCATCTCCCAGGCCCAAGACAGTGACCGCCGGCTGGAAGAATACCTGCGAGAACAAGGAGTCCAAACTCACGTCTGCATGTACGAGAATGCCAGTCGCGAAGACATCCGCGATGCGCGTGTGGTAATGATTCAGCACGAATCGCTGTGGAAGCTGTTCAAGCCAGAAGAGCATGATAGAGGCCGCAACGAGCTCTTGTGCGCTGACTTGGTGGTGCTGGACGAAGTGTTGTTGATCTTCAACCAGTCGATCTGCACGGAAACGAACGGCAACCGCCTACGAGATAACGATAATGTGCTGCGCGCCCTGTGCGAAGACGCTCCGCGTTTGTTGGTACTGGACAAGGACGTGCACCGGTCGTCGCACCTGTACGATTTTCTGCTTTGCGACGGGGGCGGGGTCTGCCGGCAGGAGGGCAAGCTTACAGTCAAAGAGGCGCAACAACAGATCGCGTTCCACATGTACTCCTACGTGCCTCCACACCTGCGGCGCTCGCTGATGGTGGTAGCTTCGCACCGCGATTGGTTCGGTGCTATTGTCTCTGCCATTCGCGATGGCAAGAAGTTTATCGTGTCCTGCCACACGCAGCGCGAAGCGGCGGCGCTCTATGACAGGCTGCACAAGTCGTTTCCTGATTTGTGCCCACGGAGGCCGTGCTCCGCTGGTACCGCGCTCTCTGTGCGCACTACTGTGAGCACTGATTGGCGCCAGCGGACACAAGGGGAGACAGAGATCGTGGCGCGAGAGGACCTAGCCCGCGCGACGTGGGCGGATGGCGCGAGCATCAGGCTGCTTGACGGCCAGACATCCAAGAGCACTGCGAAACAGCTGATGACTATGATCAACGAGTTTTTTGCCCTTCCTGGTGCTCGTGGGCTGATCCACACCTCTCGCCTCTGTGTAGCGGTCGACATCCAGTCGACTGTGGACCTCGTGCTCCTGCACTGCGCGCGCAAGGGTAAAGTGTCGAAGCTCGGCCCGCCAGCGCGTATTTTGTGTCAGATGCTGATGAGGGCGCGCCGGGTGTCGGATCCCTGCATCAGGGCGTACTTTGGCGAGGGAGGGCTGCAGGCACCGCGTGCGTTTGCTGCGTCCAAGACTACGCTGCCCTGGCAACACTGTGAGATTTTCCAGCAGTACGAGCGGGACTACACCGGCAAAGAGACGCGGATGAAGGCGTTGTACAGGGCTACAGGCATACAGAGCCCGTGGGCCGTCATCGAACGTGGCTACAAGTGGATACGCGTTTGCGACCCGTCGTCGGGCGAGAGCAAGAGGATCGAAGTGCCAAGCTCGCTGAAGCTGAGGCTGCTCGCGTCGCTGACGGAACAGCGCCAGAGCAGAGGGGCCGCGATTTGGGATTGGCTGGTGCAGCAGGATTTCCAGGTAGCGCTGCCGCCGCGCCTGAGCACCGAACAGCGCGAGGCCAAAAAACAAGCAGCGGAGGAGGCGAAGGAACAAGAGGACGCCGAAAAGGAGGAGCAGGAGGGGATGCCGCCTGAGCCGACCCGCGAGGAAATGGTGATCCGCGAGGGGGTCGATTGGCTCGTCCTGACACCAGAGGACGTGGACCAGCGGCTCAAGTTTCTGTGGAAGAAGCAGCGCCACTCCGACGACGAAAAGCACGAAATGAAGATTTTGGGCGTGCTGTCTCTGTATCCAGGCGCGCTTGGCGACTGCAAGAAGATGTGTGAGGAGCTGGCCAAAAAGTGCCAGGCATCAACAGACTCAGTGGCAGCTAACTGGCTCGTGCACGAGTGGGCGCAACAAGTCAAGCTGTTTTTGCAGCGGTGCAAGAAGGCGGGCGAGCGGCTAGACAACTTCGCGCTCGGCCAAGGCCAGGAGGGGCGTGCGTGGCAACTGGACGATGACGGTAGGCAGATTCCAGTCAACGCCAAGAGCTCGCTCGCTATGTACCAGTCGCTGAACGGGCTGGCACAAGTGCTGGGCGCGGAGTCGCTGGCAGAACTGCTGAAAGACTCTAGCAAGACCTACCCGTTGTCCTTGTTGCGGGACAAGAAGGATACGCTGGCTGCTCTGGCACAAAAGGTCAAGGATGCGTCGGCAGGTATATCCAAACAAGGCATCAAGAGCAAGAAAGGCAGCAAGTGCAAGGCCTTGGCAAACTTTGTGCTCGGCCAGGCGGGGCTTGTGGTTGAGGAGACAGGTCAGAAGGAGAGGAAACAAGTGGCAGGGAAACGCACTAGCACTGCTACATTCAGGATCGCAAAGCTAGCCAATGTGCACGAAGTGTGCAAATGGCACCACGAGACCTGGAGCAAGGACGCGCAGCGGCTGCTGATGGAGTCTGCTAAAAAAAGAAAGGGTACGGAAGGCTCGTCAGCTAGTAACAAGAAACGGAAAACGACCCATTAAACTTTATTTTCCCGGAAACTTTTTATTTCAATAATAAACAACAAAAAAAAGGCGCGCGCCTGACAGAGACCACAGAGAATTGAACTGTGGCACATTTTTTCTTGTGCATACTGTTTTTGACTCGTTAGGCTAACATGTCAGACACACAGACTAATAAGGATAATACTGCCCTTTTTTGGGGCGGGTGTCTGCCCGCTAGACTGGCGGTGGCCGGACTGGCCATCTACAAACCACAGCCCTGGATGCAAGCACTGGCCGCGGGAGTTGCGGGGGTCTGGCTGAGCGGTGTCTTGGACCACAGACAGACAGGGTTTTTCGGTGGAGAGGCCTGGTGGGCAGACTACCGAAAAACACACGGGCTCCTGTGGGCATCCTATGCCGCTACCGGCCGAGGCGAAATTTTGGCGTGTGATGCGGCCTTTGGCGCTTGGGTTTCTTTAGAGCACGGAAAAAAAAGTTCTGAAACAGACTCTGTATAGAGGCCGATGCAGGTCACGAAACGCAATGGAGCTCCACAAGCCGTTTCGCTCGATAAAATTCTGGGTCGAGTTGCTAGCCTGTCCAAAAATCTGCACGCCGTTGACACAGTTTTTGTCGCCTCGAAGGTCGTGGCAGGCCTGTACGACTTCGTGCCGACGAGCGAACTTGACACGCTGGCCGCGTCAACGTGTGCATCGCTCGCGATTCAGCACCCGCAGTACGGAGAGCTGGGTGGTCGTCTCCTGGCCTCCAACCACGCAAAGCAGTGCCCACGTACCTTCAGTGCGGCCATGGAACAGCTTAGGTGGGGCATGGAACCGGCTTACAGCATATTCGTGGACCAAAACTCGGGCAACTAAACGCCGTGATCAAGGCCGAACGAGACTTGTTGTACGACTATTTTGGCTATTCGACCCTGCTCAAGTCCTATTTGCTCAAAGACAGTAAGGGTCGCGCGTGCGAGACGGCCCAGTACATGTGGCTCCGCGTGGCCGTCCACTTACACCGCCGCGAGTCCAAAGATTCTCTGAAACGCATCCAAGAAACCTATGACCTCATGTCATTGCAATTCTATACACACGCGTCACCTACCCTATTTAACAGTGGGCTGAAACGAGCGGGCCAGCTTTCTTC
>WBZZ01001962.1:7500-12500 GCA_019918135.1 Paulinella micropora
GTCTGTATGTCTGTATGTATGTCTGTATGTATGCATGCATGTCTGTATGTCTGTATGTATGTAAGTATGTATGTATGCATGCATGTATGTTTGTATGTTTGTTTGTATGTATGTATGTATGTATGTATGTATGTATGTATGCATGTATGCATGTATGTATGTATGTATGCATGTATGTATGCATGTATGTATGTATGTGTGTGTGTGTGTGTAAGTGTGTGTAAGTGTGTGTAAGTGTGTGTATATGTGTCTGTGCGTCTGTGTGTGTGTGTGTGTGTGTATGTATGTATGTATGTATGTATGTATGTATATGTATGTATGTATGTATGTATGTATGTATGTATGTATGTACGTACGTACGTACGTACGTATTTGCGTATGTGTATATCTTTCTGTCGCAGATGTTGGCAGCGAGTCAAGGCCACTCCTCCATCGCAGAGCTGCTGTTGATGCGCCACGCCCAGGTTTGTTGAAGTTTGCTGTACATGTACTGATTGTGATTCTGTTTGAGACGAAAAAACACCCGCATGCGGAGAGAAGAAATTCACACACCGTTACTTTCCAAAGAGTACATACTTTTTTTTTTTGGGGGGGGGGGGGGGTGTCTGTGTTCTTCAGACCGAGCTGCACGACGAGCAGGGCGAGACGGCGCTGATGAAGGCGGCGGCGCAGGTAAAGATAATAATTAGCTAGCAAGACGGGAGGCGAAGGGACGCGATATTTTCCGGTATTTGCGGTTATTTCCAGGAAATTACCCTTATTGTTACCTTACGTCTCATTTTTTGGTTTCTTTTATACGCAAGTGTGTGTATGTATGTATTGTATGTCTGCCTTTGTCTTGTATCTTAGGGCAGCACGTACATCACGCTAGCGCTGCTGCGCACCAAGGCCTGGCCCGACGCGCGAGACCCAGTCAATGGACAGACCGCGCTGCTGAGAGCATGCAGAGCCAACCACACCGCGGTCCATTGCAAATTAAGTCTTTATTTACTTATTATATGTACTTATTCACCAATTCAACAGACGGACCGCGCTGCTAAGAGCATGCAGAGCAAACCACACCGCGGTGAATCAGCTATTTATTTATCTTATTTATCTTATTTATCTCATGTATCTTATGTATCTCACCCAGTTCAACGGACAGAGCAAATCATGACGCGGTGAACTCCTATTAAAGACAAAGTGATTTATTTTCTTTATTTTATATTATATATATTTTATTTATTCATTTTCTTTATTTGACCCAGTGAACTGACAGACGGCGCTGCTCCGTGCCTGCAGAGCAAACCGCGGGGAATAACCACTCACAGACAAGATTATTTATTTGATTTTCTTTATTTCACTTATTTTATCTTGTTTATATATTTTGTTCATTTTATTTATTCATTTTATTTATTCATTTTATTGATGTATTTCCTTGTTTATTTTGTTGATTCTCATCAATGTCTACAGGTGGTGGAGGCGCTGCTGGCCGCCCACGCGGACCCGCAGCTAGCCGGACACACTGGAGAGTCCCCGCTCTGCGTGGCGGTGTCCAACGGTCTACCCACCTACCTACCTACCTACCTACCTATCTACCTACCTATCTACCTACCTATCTACCTACCTATCTACCTATCTACCTACCTACCTATCTATCTACCTTTACCTGCCTTCCTACCTACCTGCATATCTATCTATCTTAGGTCACTCCTACATCGCAGAGCAGCTGCTGCTGGGACGTGCAGACGCCAACATGCGAGACAACCAGGTAGATCTATCTATCTATCTATCTATCTATCTATCTATCTATCTATCTATCTATCTATCTAATTATCTATCTATCTGCCTACCTACCTACCTACCTACCTACCTGCCTGCCTGCAGGGAGAAAGCCCGCTGAACCTGGCCGCAGCCAAAGGTGAGTGAGTGAGTGAGTGAGTGAGTGAGTGAGTGAGGTGAGGTGAGTGAGGTGAGGTGAGTGAGGTGAGCGAGGTGAGTGAGGTTAGTGAGAGAGTGAGTGAGTGAGTAGTGAGTGAGTGAGTGAGTGAGTGAGCGTGTGAGTGAGTGATGACCATACATATGGTATGGTATGGTGCAGGGAGCGACGGGGTGGTGGAATGAGTGATGGTAATAATTATGGTATGGTATGGTTGCAGGGAGCGACGGGGTGGTGGAGGTGTTGCTGGCGCATCGAGGACGCGTTAACCTTGCCAACCACGCAGGAGTGACGCCTCTCGGTCAAACACACAGACAGGGACAGACACACCTACATCCACATGTACACTCATGTCTACCTAGCCAGCCACCCCGGCGTGACGCCACTCGGTTACTCTCTACTCTCTCTCTCTCTCTCTCTCTCTCTCTCTCTCTCTCTCTCCTCTCTCTCTCTCTCTCTCACACACACACACACACACACACACTCTGTGTGTGCATGCATACATGGATATATTACAGGCATTGAATTGAAAAACACACATTCAACCTCAAGTAATTAATTATTGATAGGCCGGGCGATTCGGAACCTGCCAGCCCACCCCGCCACGGCCGAGGTATGGTCTTGTCTTGTCTTGTCTTGTCTTGCAATTGTAATTGTCTTGTCTTGTCTTGTCTTGTCTTGTCGTGTCTTGTCTTGTCTTGTCTTGTCTTGTCTCGTCTCGTCTTGCATTTCATTGTATTGTATTGTACTGTACTGTATGCATCGTAGCTCTTGATCGAGGCTCGCGCGCACCTTGACCTCAAGTGCGCCGCCCTGGACGGCAGGAGCGCCTGGGACTACGTCATCGGCGCGTCAGTCTCTCTGGCAGAAGCGATCGAGTTGTCGTCCAAGCAGGCGCCTGTCGCTGCGCAGGCCTCAACTGGCTACCGAGTGGACCAGGACGGGCCATTACGCGACGTGCTGATCCGGGCGGCCAGGCGCGCGGGCCGCGCGGAAAATGGCACTCACCTCGCGTCAGGCCAATCGCATGCGCTTTTACCCCTGTCGCGACCAGGCGAGGGTGGAGAAGATGATCAGGACAAAACTCTGACTGATCTGACTTTGCCGATTGCCACTGCGGCCGGCGCGGCCTTGTCGATTGGCAATAATCGGTCATATCCCGCGCAATGGGCCGGCCGCGACAGTGAGACCTCCCCTGTAGCGCTGCATCTTGCATCTTCTCCTTCTTCTTCTTCTTCTTCTTCTTCCTCCTCCTCCTCCTCCTCCTCCTCCTCCTCCCCCTTTCCCTCCACCTCTCCATCTTCATCCAAAACCACCCCTTCCTCCGTCACTCCCCTCTCCTCCATGCTCCCCCTCTCCGCTACCCAGTCCCTCTCCTCCGCCCCCTCCCTCACCTCCAACCCCTCCCTCACCTCCAACATCTCCCAGCTTTCTGGTAATCTATTCTATCTATCTATCTATCTATCTATCTATCTATCTATCTATCTATCTATCTGTCTATCTATCTATCTATCTATCTATCTACCTACCTACCTACCCACCTACCTACCTACCTACCTACCTACCTACCTACCTACCTACCTACCTCTCTACCTATCTATCTACTTGCTACAGAGCACAAGAGCGCACACTGGACCCTGCGCGACCCCAAACAGTGGAGCGTGGATGAGGTGCACTTCACTCACTCACTCACTCACTCACTACTCACTCACTCGCTCACTCACTCAATCACTCACTCACTCACTCACTCACTCACTCACTTCCTCACTCACTCACTCACTCACTCACTACTCACTCACTCACTCACTACTCACTCACTCACTCACTTCCTCACTTCCTCACTCACTCACACACTCACTTCCTCACTTCCTCACTCACTCACTTCCTCACTTTTTCACTCACTCACTCACTCACTCGCTCTCACTTACTCACTTAGGTTGGATCATGGTTAGACCAGCTGCACTTACCGCAGTACAAAGGTAACATACATACATCATACATACATACATACATACATACATACATACATACACAGCGGCGTTTGCTGAAGCGGCAGTGGACGGGGAGATGCTTCCCCTCTACTTACTTACTTACTTACTTACTTACTTACTTACTTACTTACTTACTTACTTACTTACTTACTTACCTACTTACCTATTTCCTTTACTTACTTACTTACTTACTTACTTACTTACTAACTTACTTACTTACTTGCTTGCTTACACAGCTGCGTTTGCTGAAGCCGCAGTGGACGGCGAGATGCTGCCCCTCCTAGCTTACTTACTTACTTACTTACTTGCTTGCTTACACAGCTGCGTTTGCTGAAGCCGCAGTGGACGGCGAGATGCTGCCTCTCCTAGCACAGGTCTGCATGTATGTATGCATGTATGTATGTATGTTGTATGTATGTATGTATGTACGTCTTTATGCATTATGTATGTATGTATGTATGTATGTATGTATGTATGTATGTATGTATGCATGCATGCATGCATGTATGTATGTATGTATGTATGTATGTATGCATGCATGTATCTATGTATCTATGTATGTATGTATGTATGTATGTATGTATTGTATGTGACAGGAGCGTGACCTATTACAACAGGAGGTGGGGGTCTCACGCCGGATACACCGTATTAAGGTAGATAGATAGATAGGTAGGTAGGTAGATAGGTAGGTAGGTAGGTAGGTGGGTAGGTAGGTAGGTAGATAGATAGATAGATAGATAGATAGATAGATAGTAGATAGATAGATAGATAGATAGATAGATAGATAGATAGATAGATAGATAGATAGATAGATAGATGAGATATCCACTAATGTCAGAAAAAAGGAGCTTCTGATTTCGTCAACCAAGGAAGTCTGTGAAAAGTATTGACCCGATGCCCAGCTAAGCCGTGATGTTTGATAGATAGATAGATAGATAGATAGATAGATAGATAGATAGATAGATAGATAGATAGATAGTAGATGTATAGATTATATACAGGTAGATATAAGATCGATAAATACATGAATAAACAGATCTGTAAGCTTAGATATCCATGTTGTCTGTCCACTGTTAGCTGATTCGGGAGAT
>WBZZ01001962.1:17500-20000 GCA_019918135.1 Paulinella micropora
TCTCTCGACACCTTTCTGCTCAGAAAATTTCCGAAAAACTAAGGAAAATTTCCATACCTCGTTGATTTTATTAGCGACTCCAGATTGCCACGGTTACAATGATACGATATTTAATAACCGATAACTGTCGGTGGCCTAACGATATCATAGTAAAGACTGAGGAATACCTAAAGAAGGGACTCCGTAGCCTCCAGACAGGTTGAAGGATAACCGACAAACCGGAATGGTAAGTATTGCCATTATATACCGGGTGGGCCCCGGCGGCATACACCCCCATCCCTTAGGTTATCAGATTGAGCACTTTAACGACCTGCCAAAACCACTACCGTTGACATTTTACTGTATTTGACCGCCGGCCCGTTAGATTCTCCTCTGCACGACGGACTGTTTCGACTAAGCCTTGAATCACTAACTAGTTTTCGATTTCGTCAAGGAATCAGTGACTTCAAACGATTTAATCAAAGTTTTTACAGCAATTACAATTTTCCCACCCTCTACTGCCTTTTCCCCCTATTTCCCGAAAAACCGCAAAATACGGTAAATTTGTGTACACGCAGTCGACAAATCATTATTGCCGCACAATCTAGGTTTTTACATCATGACTTAGAGAGATTTTCCCGAATGCAAATCTCCTAGTCGGACACTTGACTCCCACAACTTGGACTTGAAGCCCTCCTTTAAGTGCTACACGTTCAACTTTGTTAGATCTATTAATATAATTAACAGGATAGTTAGTATGTGCCGGCATATGTAATGTGTGTCGTTGGAGCCATTACGTATGTCCGGCCTAGTATATAATCGGGCTCTTGGCGCCCTTTTCTCAATAAAGTCTCTACTGTAGGACACCGCTAGTATACGGCAGATTATTAAGTTAGTCTCACAGGTTATAGAGCCTTGTAGCGTGAACGTTAGGTCTGGTAGACTTTATTCACTTATTGCGTACTATCGGTGCGTGCGAAAGGCTGCCACCGAAGATACGAACTGGTGTACGTGCGGAAGGCCGTCACCAAATATTTGAATCTGGTGTGTGTGCGGAAGGCTACCACCAGTCTGGTGTGTGTGCGGAAGGCTACCACCAGTCACACTAGGCGGACTGTGCGGAAGGCTGCCACCTAGTTGCTAGCATAACGTCAATAACTAATTATTTCCTAACTTCATCTCGCTTCTCTACCCATAGAGAAAGCAACATTGGTAGTCGAGCCTCCCTCCTACCTTTCGCCCTTGGTACGCCCGAACAATATGGCGTATCAAGGTTCTGATCTGGTGAAGATGAGGCTAGACCCTCCAAAGTTCGATCATGGAAAAGAATGGGAGTTGTTTGAATACACCTTTACATCAGTTATAGGTGTTACACACCCAGAAATCCTTTCCATGATTCCGGGCTTTGAGTCTCACCCCTTAGCTAAACCTATACAACTACCCAGACGACCTGAATCTCCTATTGATGTACCTTTCATGTCACCCAAAAAGGAAGAGGAAGACGGAGAGACGAAAAGGAGACAGTAGTAAAGGTAGAAGATAAAGATAAGGGAAAGAAAGGAGAGAGTCAAGAAACTACGAGTGAAAAAACTGCTTCTGCTCCCGTCACTGCCATACCTACGGACCAAAAATCCAAAATACCAGTGTTGACGGGGGGGGAGTAAACCCTCGCCGCTATTTGCACTACAATTGGGAGCCAAATATCGTGAGCATTACATGAGAGAGAAAGAAGCTAGACTAAATAGGTTGCTCTATGCTTTCCTACTCCAATCATGCGCACATGATAGAAAGGTGATGACCATCATGAGACAGGGGGATACAGATGGTGTAGCGTGTTTCCTCGCCCTCAAAAAACATTATGGAGGTCTCGACCTCATAAGGTTTGAAGAGGACCAGGAGAAACTATACCATTCGTATCCCAAGAAGGTTAGTGAGGTGAGTAGCTGGTTAGCTGACTATCTTACTACTATCAAGACGCAGGAGAGGACGATGGGAGTGATACCAGAAATGATGAAGACAGGCATGATAATGAAGAAATTAAAGCATCTACCTCCTTATCAAGCCTACTATCGCAACATCTGGTGTTCTCTTTTGCCTACTCAAAGACCTAAGCTGTCAGAATTTCCCAAGGTAGTAGAACAGTTAGCTCAGAGCAACGTATCAGAGACTAGAATGCGTAAACTCTATGGGTCTGGTAGTTCTAAGAGTGACCCTATCACTATCAACACAGTAGCAGGAGTAGCTCAGGGCAAGAAGAAGGGCAAGCTGTCACAAACTTATGGCGAGGGAGAGGATAGTATTTGCTAGAACTGCCTATCTCCTGACCACAAAATAGCTTTCTGCCTCGTGAGGTGTCAACTCAAAGATTGTCCCAAGGATGGACACGGTCCTTTGAGATGCCCCATAAGAAGGAGGACTAGGGTCTCTGAGAAGTTGCTTGTAAAGGAGAAGAGAGACGACAGTCAGAGTGAGAAGACAGCAGACACAAGAAGAAAGAAGAAGAAGGAGCAAAGAAGAAGAA
>WBZZ01001962.1:45000-52500 GCA_019918135.1 Paulinella micropora
CAAAAGGCCATGTGCATCCAGTCCTCCATTCCATAAGGAAAGTCTCCACACCAATCGGTGGAATAAAGGAAGTGACAGCATAGAACATTACTCTAGGAGCTTTATACCAATCAGCCCATGGAAAGGGACCGAAGGCCTATGTACTCCCTAATAATAATAATAATAATAATAATAATAATAATAATAATAATAATAATAATAATAATAATAATAATAATAATAATAATAATAATAATAATAATAACAACAACAAACAATAACAATCATAATAATAATGATAATAATGATGATGATAATAGGCTTCCTCAGACTATAGCATCAGATCCAGATCCTGGACATGTGCCTCCATTGGGTCACCGGGGTCAGCCGATCCCAACGCATTGTCAGAACACCAAACAGACATAGCAGCAACAGCAACAGCAGGGGCAGATGGGGGCTGTGAAGTGCATGAAGAGCTAGATGCGAGGGTGTTAGCTGAAGAGAAGAACTCCGAGACACTACGCTGCGCTCCCGAACCCCTCTCTCTAGCCAGGACGTCCACTCTGCGCGGACGGCCGCGCCGCGCAACATCAACGTCACTTGGGGGAGAGGGTGGGACAGAAGCTGATGGAACCTCAGTGAGGTCAATCACCTCCTCGCCCCCATCCTCCACCCCAAGCTCCTCCCTTTTACCCTCCCTAGCAGACCAACACTCAGACACATATGATCCAAACAACACATCCAACTTTGGAGGGGGACGCAACGCTGTAACCCCTAACAACGCAGCAAGCCTAAAGTTACTGCGGAAGCGCGACTTCCCCTGAAAAAACTTACAAAACAATCGTGATTGATCCACAGGCGACATATCATCCCAACCCTGCCGCACAGAGCCCTCCCGCTCCCGCCCAAGCAACACATCCTCCACCACAACCTCACCGCCTACGACCTCACCACCCTCCTCACTCCCTCCATCCCCCTCAGCAGCCCCCACAGCCATGCCACCGAGCCTCTGCATACTCAGCAACAGCTGCTTACGTCTCCCCTCATGCATGGGGCAATCCCATAAGAAGTGCGCAAGGGACTCATTGACATCATCATGACAACAGAAGCAGCGAGGGGACATGCCACTGACCAACTTGCTGCGGTACAACCGAAGGCGGTTGTTGCAGCTGAGCAACCTTCTCCGAAGCAGATTATAATGCGCATCATCAAGGACTACCCATCTTGGGAACTCCTTAGTTCCAAAGACTTGTCTTAGGATGACTCGCAGGCCATCAGTAAGATCGCTGCCTGCCTCTCGCTTGTCCCACATCAGTTGCTGCACCATCTTGACGTCCTGCTGAAGGGCCCACTTGTCCACAGTCAAAAACCAACCCTCGAGGTCCTTCTCTGAGCTATTTAGGAGCTCCTGAAGCCCTTGTTGTAGATCCATTGAGTCCCTGATAGCGCCTTCGGCCTCCGCAGTCCAGTCGGATTTGACTTGAGATGCGATGACAGGAAATCGCTTCTCCGGTAGAACACGCAGCCGTCCATAGAACTTCAGTTGCGCCGCCCGCCGCAAACGCTCCGCACTCAAAGAACGCGCCAGAAAGAGTGCAATCCACTTGCTTGTCTTAGGGCTGATGCCGAGAATCATCCTCATGGGGCGCAGCATTGCTGCCTCCAGCTTGGTGAGCTGCGATACGGGGGCACGCCAGACATCGAAGGCGTACTTCAGCTTGGCCCCCACAAGTTGATTCCAGCACATGAGACGATACCTAGCTTGTATCTCACCTGCACACCACAAAGAGTACCAACCTGCGGTGGCGACTTCAGTGACACGCGTAGCCCGCAGGGCCTGCTCCTTCCACTTCAGGTCGTCGGTGATAACCACTCCCAGGTACTTGTACTGACTGGTGACACAAAGCTTCTGGCCGCGAAACCACACCACGGGCTCACCTCGCTCCCTGATACTTGGTCGTTTCGCCTTGCTCGACGTGTAAATGGGCATGATTTCCGTCTTGCCGGGCTTCAAGTTGACTTCCAGCCTGTAATCTTCCGCGAACTTGGCCACAACATTGACCATCTTCTGGAGCTCGGTGCGACTGTGAGCGATGAGGGCCACGTCGTCCGCGTATAGAAGTGCCTTGATGTCGTTCAGCCGCTTCACATCCGTGATCTTGAGGGCACTCGCCAGCCGATCACACAGCTCATCCATAAAGACGTTGAAGAGTGTGGGAGAGAGAGGGGACCCCTGTTGGACGCCTACACCCTCCAGTACTTCGGGGGTGAGTGCTCCATCAACTAGCACTTGCGACGAAGTCTGCTCGTAGCACCTGCGTAGCGTGCGCCAGAACTTGCCCCTTACACCCAGCTTCCAGAGCCTCTCAAATAGACCATCTCTCCAAACAGACGGGAAAGCCTTGCGTAGATCGACGAACAGGACATACGACTCCCGCTTCTGCTGCTGACGCCCCTTCAACCTCTGCCAAAGGGTAAAGACCTGATCCGTAGTGCGACGCCCCGGGCGGAAGCCTCCCTGCTCTGGACGTAGCTTATCCGGGCCATCCACGAAGAGCGTTAGACGAGTAGCTAATAAGGACAGATACAGCTTACCAAGGCAACTAATAATCGAGATATCCCTCCAGTTGTCAGGATCCGTAGGATCCCCACCCTTGGGGATATTGACGATGATTCCCTTGCCCCAAGCTTTTGGAGTCCTCTCGGCTTCTCGAATCCAGTTGAAGTACTGCGTTAAGTAGCCATTGATGTAGGCGCCGCCATACTTGAGCATCTCGTTCTTCACTTTGTCCTCGCCACAAGCTTTGTGGTTATTCAGGGCACGTTGCCTTGCAAGGACCTCCTCTTGCGTGAACGGCTTGTCCAGCTCTTCGCAAGTGTCTTCACCTACTTCGTGCTCCTTCATAGCCCGGGCCACCTCATCTCTGAAGCGATCGTTCCAGTGGAACTGCCGCTTAGCTTCGGCTTCCTCCCACTCCAGCGAGCCTGCTTCTGCACAGCACTCCACCACAACAGCCGCACTTGCCGGATTTTCCCGTGGCTTCACCGAATTTCTCCGAAATTCCTCCCACCGAGCGACCTTTTCCGGCAGCGTACACGCCAGTGAGCCATCCTCCCTTTGCACCGGCGCGGAGACCTTCGTTCTGCGTGCCCCGCCAAGCCGCTTCGCGAGTAGCCAAAAGCGCTTTGAGGATTGTTCGCGTTGACATTTGACCGCTTCTTCCTGCACTTGCTTGAAGGAGGCGGACTTCTTGGCCCGAGTTGCCTTCCGAATTTGCTTGCGGAGCCGTAGCCAATTCAGACGGGCTTCCGCATTCGATTCATCCCTCCTGTATGCTGCGTAGGCCTCCCGGCGATGCTGAATGAGCTCCTTTAGCTCCCCGTCGAACCAATTGTTGGTGAAACGGGGTCGTATACATCTGGAGCCAAGGACCCGGTGCGCCGCCATTCGGAAGGACTGCGCCACTCGCTCGGTGACGTCATCTACCACCCGTTGGCTGTCGGCACCACCCGATAGGTCAAGCTCAGGCAGCTGATGCACTCCAAGCTTCTGTAGGCAATGCTGGAATACGTCATCGAACTTGTCGCGTAGATAATCCAGCGCTTGCTTCGCAGCGTGATCATTACCCGAGACACCAGCACCAATAAGCTTATCAACACGAAAGGACCTGTAAGGTTTCGCAGCCCGCTTTGGCCGGCGCTGGCCGCTCCACGTCAGTTCGGCCCATACTGCCTTGTGGTCCGTATCAAGATCATCTTCGCATACTCCGAACTTTGCTCCAGATGCCAAGCCAGGCGACGCGCAGATGTAATCGAGGAGGTGCTTGCCTGTGCCCATGCCGCGCTGCTCACGCCGGGACCACCAGTAGGACCCTTCCACTGGGCACGAGAAGCCGCTCAGATTTCGCAGGCCCGTAGCGACGAGGACAGCCGCGAGTCTCTTGCCGTTCTCCGAACGTACCGGTGCTCCCTTATCATCGACCTCCCCGTGTTGACCGACGATGCCCTCCTCTTTTCGGCTGCATGCCGGCCCGAGCTTCGCGTTGGCATCCGCCACCGTGACCACAAGACCTTTGGCTCCAAAAAAAGCTATAGCTGCCTGCCAGGCCGCATACGCCTCTGACGACTCTTCTTCCTGCGTTTCCTGGGGAAAGTAGCCGTTGCCCATATAGATATCCTGAGCGCCGGCAACACCCGAGGCGATACGCAGCCACACTTGCTGCCGGTGGTCGACGGGGGCTGACACCAGGTTGCAATACGGACCAAGGAAGTTAGCAACCGCGAATAGAACCCCACCCTTGCAGCGATTTTTCTCGCTGACCTCCGCAGGTTTTCCAAAAATCCGGAATCCATCCAGGCTGCATTTGGAAAGTTGCTTCTTGCCCATGCGGTGCTCCTGAGCCCCGATGACTAGCCAGCCCTCGTGCTTGTAGAATGATGCCCATTCCGCCGTGCCTACGTTGTCGTATCCCGTTTTACCCTGCCAGTTGTGACTCGCGACGAGTAGCTTGAAGCCGGTATCGAACTGCTTGGAGCGGTGCTTCTTGGCTCGTTTCCGGACCCGACGGCCGCGCTTGGCTTCCGCCCTCGTGCTGCCCCCCTCTGCAGGTGCTTGCGCAGGTTGGTCCCCCACTGCACTGGCCGCCGAATGCAGGGGCACCACATGCATATCAGCACACTCAGACACACACTTAGGTGCATCGGCAGCCAATTCCGAAGACACCACCTGCACATCATCGACACATTCTTCATGCAGAGGCAAGACGCGATATCCCGTCGCAGCTTCCTCCTTCCGGACCGCCGCTTCCCCACGCAGATGGATGCGAATAAGCCTTCGGACACGTTCCCTGTCCCTGAACCTGCGCCCAAGGGCCACATTGACCCCTCTGCCGAAGAATTTGAGATGTTTGAGTTGCTGCAACGCCGTCTGCCTGCTGTCATCGTCCTCGTAGACCAGCTCCAGGTGACGAGACATTCGCTGGCCTTGCCACTCCATTACCGGGACCACCAGACCAAGACCGCTCATTTTGGAGGCGATCTCCTGTAGATTGGCGCGTTCTGAGAGCCCCCAGACAATCAGATTACGCCCGTCCTTGTCGTACCGATCTACCCGCCGGTACCGTCGAGGCGGCGGTGCCATCTGCCATATAGCGCCGCTCGCCTTATGTTGAAGCGCCGACCCGTGTGCCAGGTTTGGGGAGGAAGGATGAGGCGCAGCTAAGATAGCCTCTCCACGTGGTTCAGGAATTCCGTCATATACGCGAGCCCTCATCCTCCCATCCTGGGACATCGGGCCAGAGCCCGTCGAAGAGGCATTCCCACGGGGATTGTCCAGGTCTTCGGCGATTCTACCTTGTCCCATAAGGGCCACAGTGGTAGCTCCGTGCTTCGCGTATTTGTAATCCATTGAGAGTAGTAGACGGCCAATGTCGCTGGCCATCACCGCCGCGCCTCTTTACGCCGAGGAAAGCGCCCGTCCATGCAAATAGCATCGGCGGTATCTGCAACACACACTACACGCATTTCCGCCGGTGTCACTGGACGCTGCCGCGTCGCTTCGTGCCCTTCGGCGCCCGCCAGCACCCCCCAGCGTCGCCAGAACCTGCCTCACGCACTACACACACTCTCCATCGCATCGCCAACGCCTCTACTCTCATGCCTTATGGACTTTCAGCTGCTCCTAACAATACACATCATGAGGTACGGGTGTCCCCGAGTGGAGCCAGATCGGACGGCGTGCCGCTGAAACTCCTTCCCCCACGTGGGTATAGAAGGCGCGAACCTAGCGGTACCTATAGGGTCTTACAGACAAGTATAGTAATCCCAGCCGAAGCTGCTCAGTTAGAAATACAACGGTGGAGGGTGTGAATGCATGGGGCAAGGCACGGCAACGCAGCAAGGCACTGGCAGGCATTGGGACCGACTGAAGCCCCTCTCCAACGTGCGCTCATCATGTGTTCCAGTTAGGCAAGCCCGAAGAAGCGAAGATAGGGAGGAGACAAAACCCAGATAGGATGAAGATAGGATTAACATGAAGCCGAAATGGAGCCGAGTTGGAACAGGTCAACTCGGCCCCATCTCGGTTCAATGTGAATCCTATCTTCAACCCATCTCGGTACTGTTTCCTCCGAATGCTCACCTCAACAAGATCACCAAACCGGAACTGGAAGCCCCCAGGCATTTACTCGGCAGGAAATTCGGCGAAAATGGGCTAACCAGGAAACCAGACCCAAACCAACAGCCAAGAAAAACGAGCCAACCAACAATCCAACAGACAACCCCACAACCTGCCTGGCCGAACCCCTACCGAGTAAATGCCCAGTTGAGAGTTGCGCATATCCCGGTGACCGCCCTCCCCAAGCGGTCACCTTCGTGGGGAGAGGCCCAACCACCTCCTCTTCCCATGGAGTGCCATCTTGTGCACCCCTCCAGGATGATGATAATAATAATAATAATAATAATAATAATAATAATAGTGCTTCTCTGTCAATGGCTGATGCATTTCTGCACATGCGCCTCCATCGTCTCACCCGTGAGGGGAGTACGAAGAATTGACGATAGGCTCTAATGACACCCCCGCAAGGACAGTTCCAACACTTCCAGACTGACCGGTATGTTCAATGAAAACACTGGTCCAGACGGATCGGTATGTTCAATGAAAATACTGGTGGCACCGACGGGAATCGAACTGGCGACAGGGCCCAGATGGCAGAACTTGACCACTGGGCTATCACGGTGTCCATAATAATAATAATAATAATAATAATAATAATAATAATAATAATAATAATAATAATAATAATAATAATAATAATAGTGTATAGTGTATCTCCTGCCAATTGCTGAGCCAAAAGGCCATGTGCATCCAGTCCTCCATTCCATAAGGAAAGTCTCCACACCAATCGGTGGAATAAAGGAAGTGACGGCATAGAACATTACTCTAGGAGCTTTATACCAATCAGCCCATGGAAAGGACCGATGGCCTATGTACTCCCTAATAATAATAATAATAATAATAATAATAATAATAATAATAATAATAATAGTGTATCTCCTGCCAATTGCTGAGCCAAAAGGCCATGTGCATCCAGTCCTCCATTCCATAAAGAAAGTCTCCACACCAATCGGTGGAATAAAGGAAGTGACAGCATAGAACATTACTCTAGGAGCTTTATACCAATCAGCCCATGGAAAGGGACCGAAGGCCTATGTACTCCATAATAATAATAATAATAATAATAATAATAATAATAATAATAGTGCTTCTCTGTCAATGGCTGATGCATTTCTGCACATGCGCCTCCATCGTCTCACCCGTGAGGGGAGTACGAAGAATTGACGATAGGCTCTAATGACACCCCCGCAAGGGCAGTTCCAACACTTCCAGACGGACCGGTATGTTCAATGAAAATACTGGTCCAGACGGACCGGTATGTTCAATGAAAATACTGGTGGCACCGACGGGAATCGAACTGGCGACAGGGCCCAGATGGTAGAACTTGACCACTGGGCTATCACGGT